>JAQOTM010000700.1:0-111972 GCA_029168755.2 Tillandsia fasciculata | reverse complement strand
GCATGATAGTATTTGGGCTAATTAATCTGTGCAAAATGTAGGTTAAGTCCCACAAGGATTAATGGATTAAATTGTTAATATTAAAGTGGAACTCTTGCAAATATGTATCATTTAAACACACCCAAGAAAACTCCCTTAACACCTCTGTTATGCCATTGTACATTAAACTCAGATGACTACTGTTAGATTATACATCTGCTTAGTTCTTCCCAAGGTCATGTGTTACTGTTGTCATTCTGGATCATAGTGCTCTTCCCCTGAGTTGTGGGTTGGGAGCGTTTAGTAGCTTTGGATGCATTTACTCGTGTCTGGGGCCGAGTAGTGTTGAGTAGCAGTCTGTAGATTGTTCATATTGAGATAGTACATGGGGGACTGGGATCTTTGGGGAGATGATCATTGGGACAGTGTGGATTCTTAGTTAGCGAGTGAGACAGTGATTAGATCATAGCCTACAGGAGCCATATTGAGATCGACAGAGCATGCGAGATACTTTGCTCGGGGGTCGTACCCACACGAGTGCCACTCCGGAGTTGGGCTTGCTACTTCTTTTCGCGGCTTGTCGATGTGGTGTCCCTCTGGCTGAGCCAGTTGTGGGCAGTCAGTCATGGACATCGTCCCTCTGGCTGAGCCAGTTTTGGCAAGCTACGGACCATACCACAGCAGTAGGTAGGCGCAGGTTTGACTGGACCGTTTTGGCAGTCATTGGATTGGGTGACTTGAGCGAGCATCAGTAGAGCATATGGTCTTCGATCTTTTTCCTTGAGCATTATAGTTAAGGGCATAGTAGCAGTAGATGTTTTACTTTCCAGCTTTTCATACTGCTTTTCTTTTGTTACTTTATGTCCCTAGTAGACTTAGTGGGCAGGCGTCGGGCTTGTTGGCGGCACCCACTGAGAACTACTGTGGGAGGTAGTTCTCACACCCGTCGTGGTGTCTTTTCCCCAGGGACTCCAGCTCCAGTTCCTGCGGTGCCCGTTGCTGATCCAGCTCTTCCAGACCGAGGTAAGGGAATCGCGAGATAGATCTTTTCCCCTTCAGCAGCAGCGAGAGGTAGAGGTACCGATGTATTTTGGTTGTGTCTTGGTGTGAGAGATTTGTAGTGAGGTATCGAGTTGTACTTTTCTTTTTCTTTGAGAGACTCTTGTATTTTGGTGAGGACTTATGTATATATTGTGGGACCGATTTACTTTTCTAGTTAGTTTACTTTTCAGCTCTGATATCTGTTAGTTTAGATACTTACTTGCAGGTTAGACGCTACGTCTCTACGGGGCTTCCTGTAGGGGCGGCGGATCTGTTGGCGAGCCCGGGGTACAGTTCTTGACCCGGGGCGTGACAGATTAGAGTGGTATCAGAGCCTAGGATGTAGGTCTTGAGGACTTAGGAACCCTAGGCTTAGGATGACCCACGTGAGAGCCGAGACTTTTTAGCGAAAGTCTTGATTGGGTTTTAAACTCTCCGAGTGGATAGGGACGAGTGATAGACATGTCTTCCTTTTGTGGCGACTATGTTGGTGCAGACAACATAGTGCTTCGGGAAGGGGGACATGCCTTTTGACTTTCGCTAGATTGGGTCGAGTGTTGCTTCTGGGTTCTGATTGTTTGCTTTGTCCCTCAGGTGGGGATGCCTCCTCGACGTTCCATGGTGACGCGTTCGCAGCCTTCATCCTCTGAGCCCGAGCAGGAGGACTCGGGGCGAGGACCTCAGGCTGAGATTCAGGAGCTCCGTGCCCAGATGGCACAGATGGCTGAGGCGGCTAGACGCCAGGAGGAGGCAGGTGTGGCGCGGCTGACGCTCTTATTGGAGCAGAGAGCACAGCCGGCAGTGGCACCCCCTGAGGTTTCGCCGGTGCCTTCTTCCCCTGTTGTGGCACCCCCTGTGGAGCAGTCTGCACCGGCAGTTCCTGCTGTGCCGGTTTCGAGTAGGCCACCGGCCGGGGGCGACGGGAGCGTTGACTGAACAGAGCAGCGGGAGGTTGTTGATTTGCTGATGAGACTTCGGCGGTTCGATCCGCCCGCTTTTCGGGCATGGGTGCTGAGCCTTGGGCAGCCGAGACTTGGATTACCACCATGGAGCGCCACTTTGAGAGCTTATTTGTGGATGAGAGGTATCGGGTTATTCTGGCTACCCATTTTCTGGAGAGCAACGCCGAGGCGTGGTGGCGGCGTGTGCGACCCGCCGGTCCACCGGGGACGCAGCTTCTTTCCTGGGCCGAGTTCCGGAGCTGTTGCTGGGATTTCTTTCCTGAGAGTGTCCGACAGCGGCTGGAGGAGCAGTTGAAGAATCTCCGCCAGGGAGATAGGCCGGTGCACATGTACATAGCGGAATTCAACCAGCTGTTGGCATGTGTGCCTCATGTGGCCAGAGATGAGAGCCATCGTGTCTACATGTTTGAGAGAGGACTCCGTCGAGACATCTACAGTTCGTCCGCTCCCGTAGACTGCAGACCGTGGAGGCCTCGATGGAGCAGGCTTTGTATGTGGAGTGTGGAGAGGCCGTGATGGATGAGGTATCTCCGGCCCCTGTAGCGACTTCTGGGGCGAAGCGCCCGGCTCCTGCGGAGGAGGGGCAGTCTAGCAGGCAGGGCCCCCGAGACCTCCGCGTTTCCACCCTCAGGGCAGGCGGCACCAGGGACGCCAGAGATCTGGGGCGTCTCGACAGTCACAGCCAGCAGCAGCAGTCAGCAGCGCCCCTCGACCCAGCCGTCCGACAGCAGCAGTCCTCAAGCGTCTCTCAGTCTCGGCAGCAGCGCTCAGATCGGTGTGTTATCTGTCGGGGCCCATCCGCCGACTCAGGCCCGCAGAGGCAGGGCCGGTGTTTTCGATGCGGGGAGGCCGGCCATATCGCGAGTGCTGTCCAGGGCCGGCATCCAGCTCCTTCTTCTGCATCAGCACCGACCGTTCCTACCAGCCAGCCGGTCCTTCTGCAGCCTACAGCAGGCCAGATTTGCCTCTTCTTCTTCTCAGCCAGAGCGACGTCCCCCGGCACCGAGCGGTCGTGTATATGCCGCTCAGATTGAGGATGCTTTCGCAGCAGAGCAGGTCGTCGCAGGTATTATTCTGATCTCATCAGTCCGTGCTCGGGCCCTTTTTCGATACCGTGCTTCTCATTATTCATTAGTAGATCATTCGCATCCTTGCATGGTATAGCGGTAGCTTCTTATCATCTGCATTAGAGGTTGAGATACCGGTCATGTTCTACATGTTGAGGAGTGTTGTAGAGATTGCCCCTTCAGTTGGGATCCTGGATTCCCGGCAGACTTGCTTGTCTTACGGCAGCTCCAGGATTTCGATGTTGTTCTGGGTATGGATTGGTTGTCGAGGATATTATGTCACCATTGATGCCGCGATAGGACTGTTACTTCGTGAGCCGGGGCAGGAGGTGTTCGTCTTCCGGGCTGTCAGAGCTCCTTGTTCGCCTTGACTATTTCTTCAGCGAGGGCCAGCGGTTGATGAGTAGGGGATGCACCGCATTTCTGGCGACGATTGTTGAGGCGCCTTCGGCGGCAGGGGACTCGAGGATATTCCAGTGGTTCCGCGAGTTTCCCGATGTGTTTCCCCCAGAGCTGTCGACCATGCCGCCAGAGAGGGAGATTGAGTTCGTGATTGATGTGGTACCCGGAACCGCACCAATCTCGAAGGCACCTTACAGGATGGCGCCTGCCGAGCTGAGAGAGTTGAAGGCCCAGTTACAGGATCTGTTGGACAGAGGCTTCATTCGGCCCAGTGTTTCGCCGTGGGGAGCGCGTTTGTTTGTTCGTGAAAAAGAAGGATGGGACACTTCGCTTATGTGTGGACTACGGGAACTGAACAAAGTGACCATCCGGAATAAGTATCCTCTACCACGGATTGATGACTTGTTTGATCAGCTACAGGGAGCCTCCGTATTTTTCGAAGATTGATCTCCAGTCAGGTTACCACCAGCTGAGGGTGAGGGCCGAGGACATTCCCAAGACGGCGTCAGATCCCGGTATGGACATTATGAGTTTACGGTTATGCCGTTCGGTTTGACTAATGCCCCAGCTGCATTCATGGATCTGATGAACCGAGTTTTCAGCCGTACTTGGATCGATTTGTGGTGTATTATTGATGACATCTGATTTACTCCCGGAGCGATGAGGAGCCCGAGGAGTCACTTGAGGATAGTGCTGCAGCTTCTACGTGTGAAGAAGCTGTATGCCAAGCTAAAGAAGTGCGAGTTTTGGCTTCAGGAGGTTGCTTTCTTGGGCCACATTGTGAGGTCCCGGAATCCCCGGCGTAGGAGTTGCTGGTTGTTGGGCAGCTTTTAGTGGCCGTTGGGAGTGTTGGTGCGCGGTCGGGCCCAAGAAATAAATTTGTGATGCAATTTGGGATTTGCTTGCATCACTGGAGGCCTGTCGTGGGTTGCGCGCAATTTGGACACAAGTGGTGGACTTCGGGCTTAAATGGAGACCCCGTGGGATTTGGATGACCCGTCGGGTGTTTAGAAGTGATTTCGCGCGATTCTGATGTCAAAATAGACTCCGGGTGAAGTCCGGATAAAAGTTACCTCTCCGGTCGCCTTCGGGAATTTTTAGAGTTGAAATTGGACAATTCGGACTTTAAAAATGGACCCGGCGCGGAAAATCGGATCGAGTGGGCATTCGACAAATTTTCGGAGGAGAATTTGGAGAAACGGACATCGTTTTTGGATTCAGAGCGCGAAATCGCTAAGAATGGACTATTTATTTGTTGGTTTTGGAGCCCGGAAGAAGTGCGCGTTTTTCGAGGCAAGTGGCGCGAAAATCGAGGCGACGACACGGATCCCGAGGTGGCTCGAGGCGCGCAGCGTGCGGTACGGAGCGCAGCAGGCGCGCCTGGGGAACGCGCGCCTGCGCGGTCAAGCAGGGGCCGCCACGTGGCGGCCCCCAATTGGCGCCCGCACGGGGGGGTGGGCGCGCGCCGTGTGGCGCTCCCGTGTCCCGCGCCTGCGCGGGGCACGGTGTCACGCGCCCGTGTGGCGCGTGACGACCGCGCGCCGCGTGGCGCGCGGTGACTCGGCCACGTGGCAGCGGGGGCGCGCGCTGCGCCTGGTGCGCGCCCCTGCGTGTGGACCGGCCGGTTGAGGGGGGCTCCCATTGGTGGTCCACCGTGGACCCGGGGCTCCGTGGACCACCTCTTCTCCCCCTTTTCTTCTTCTTCTTCTTTCTCCACCCCGAGCTCCATTTTCTCCTCCGTTTCTTCTCTTCCTTCTTCCCGAGCGAGAGAGGGAGTGAGGAGGAGATTTTGGGTGGGCGCGGTGGCGAGTGGTGAACCTCGTGGAGCGTGCGCGGGTCCCGTTGGGAGCGTTTCGGCGACGGCGGCGCCAACGTGTAGGTCCCGTTTGCTTGTTTTTCTGTATTTTTGTACAGTTTTTGGAGCGTTATTGTAGACTGTAATTGCCCCCACCGTGCACCGTTTTGCGTGCGGACTCCGGCACTGTGCACCGTTTTGCGTGCGGACCCCGTTTTGCGGGCGGATCCTGGCACCGTGCACCGTTTTGCGTGCGGACTCCGGCACTGTGCACCGTTTTGCGTGCGGACCCCGTTTTGCGGGCGGATCCTGGCACCGTGCACCGTTTTGCGTGCGGACTCCGGCACTGTGCACCGTTTTGCGTGCGGACCCGTTTTGCGGGCGGATCCTGGCACCGTGCACCGTTTTGCGTGCGGACTCCGGCACTGTGCACCGTTTTGCGTGCGGATCCCGTTTTGCGGGCGGATCCTGGCACCGTGCACCGTTTTGCGTGCGGACCCCGTTTTGCGTGCGGACTCCGGCACTGTGCACCGTTTTGCGTGCGGACCCCGTTTTGCGGGCGGATCCTGGCACCGTGCACCGTTTTGCGTGCGGACTCCGGCACTGTGCACCGTTTTGCGTGCGGATCCGTTTTGCGGGCGGATCCTGGCACCGTGCACCGTTTTGCGTGCGGACTCCGGCACTGTGCACCGTTTTGCGTGCGGACCCCGTTTTGCGTGCGGATCCTGACACCGTGCACCGTTTTATGTGCAGACTCCGTTTCTGGTGCGGACTCCGGCGGCGTGCTCCGTTTTGCGTGCGGACTCCGGCGGCGTGCTCCGTTTTGCGTGCGGACTCCGACGGCGTGCCCCGTTTGCGTGCGGATCGCGTGGAGGCCAATTGCAAGTGTCTACGAGCAATTGGTGGCAAATCGAGGTGGGTGGCCTTATCTCCAAGTTTTATGGAATGTACAGTATTTCTACTGTTGTAGGACTATGCATGATAGCTTATTTCATTCTGTCGCATGCTAGATTGTAGGAATTGTTATTCCTTTTCTTATCAGTTAATATATTTATCTTGGAACTTGACCTAGCACCCCCGTCATATGTTGCATGTGTAACCAGACCAGTAGAAAACCCTCACTTGGGCTAGGGTTGTTTATGCTAGACATCCACACTGTTCTTTCATCCCTTGACATAGTGTTTCTCGCCCGGGTAGTGGGCCGAGAGGTCGGGACTTACTTTTAGTGTGGGATGCTTTTGCACTCTTGCTTGGGAGCAGAGTGGAGTCTGGTTGTCGTAGCGGGTTGCTTATCTGTGCGGGGAGCCGTTTGGGTAAACGGTAGTCCCGAGAGGTCTTGTTTCCTTTTACGTTGTCGTAGGAGGGAGCCGTTGAGTAGACGGCAGTCCCGGGCCGTCGAGTGTCTTCCGGTCCGTCTTGTTGGGAACCGTTGGGGTTGACGGTGGTCCCAGGTCGTTGAGTGTTGTCCGACCTGTTTTGTTACCCTGAGTTGTGGGTCGTTCCTGGCTGTGGAGTATCTCCAGCCAGTAAGCTTTGTGCTGTGAGCTGTAGGAGAGGCTAGTGTCTCGTGTTTCGAGTTAGCCGATCAGCTGAGTCGTCGAGAGTGCTCCGACTGTTACGCGAGATTTTTGGGGATCTTGAGTCCTACCGTTCCGTGAGTGAGCGTGGATTTGGACTAGCCTGCATATGCCACTGCGTGATTACTCTATGCCGCGCCGTTTTCCTCAGTTGGGGCCGCGCCCCTTGAGATGCCGCTGTGGATGCGATGGTTGGCCTGTTGAGGCAGTTTTGCGCGAGGGATGAGTTAGTCGGACAGGACGCCCCACGTAAATCCCGTCCTCTTGTGGACGTGTGGTAGTGGGCAGGAGCGTTCCTAGTCGACAGGCGCGGGCTTGGCTGGACCTTTGAGGTAGTCGGTTCGATTGGGACGATTGAGCACCTTGGGTGCGAGTGGTCTCATTTACTTTCTTCTGTTCCACTTTTGAGTGTCTAGATAGAGGCATGATAGCTGTAGAGTAGATCCAGCTTTTCTTATTCTGTTTCTTTGCCTGTTATCTTTTACCTCTGGTAGACTTGGTGGGCAGACCGTTGGACTTGTTGACGGCACCCACTGAGAACTACTGTGGGAAGTAGTTCTCACACCCGTCGTGGTGTCTTTTCCCCAGGGACTTCTTCTTCTGTTCCTGTGTTCCTGTTGCTGATCTTTCTGACCGAGGCGAGGGAGTCGCGAGCTAGTTCCCTACCCGTCATTGGAGTGTAGCGGTACCCCCTTCAGAGGAGAGCTTCGGTTGATGGTCACTTCTTCTTACTCTGTTGAGAGACCTTTGTAGGGAGGTATAGAGTTGTATTTTACCTTTACAGTTTGAGAGACTGTTGTAGTGAGGATATTCTTGTATCGAGAGTTTGTACACTGATATATTCATTGGAGATACCTCCCTTTTGAGTTTTGTATCAGAGGACTTTGTATACGATCGTATTTGGGAGATGGATATTGTATTATTTTTCAGTTGTACAGTGTTTGATCTTCAGCTTTTAGTAGTTTTCTTTCAGCTCTCTGATATCTGTGTACTGTAGATGTTCTTTCTGCAGGTTAGGCGCTTCGTCTGTACGGCAGCTTCCGTACAGATGGCGGATCTGTTAGCAAGCCCGGGTCGCAGTTTCGACCCCGGGGCGTGACAGATTAGAGTGGTATCAGAGCCTAGGTTGTAGGTCGTGGTGGACTTAGAAACCCTAGGCTTGTGGTTGGATATTAGGACGACTACGTGAGAGTCGTGACTTTTAGCGAGAGTCCTGATTGAGTTTTTACCTCTCCCAAGAGACGGGATGAGAGATTGGCATGTTTATTTTCCTAAGCGATTATGTTCGCTGCCGAACAACATGATGCTATGGAATGGATGACATGCCTTAGACTTTCGCTGGATTGGGTCGTATGGTTGTTGTGTCCTGACGTTTGCTATTGTGCAGCGGTTTGCGATACCCCTGTGACGTCATGTTGTGATAGGACACACCCCGCACCTGATGAGTACCCGCAGCGGGAGACGGAGCTATCAGAGCAGTGCGAGACCCAGGAGTTTGTGTGATGTGTTAGTTCCCCACTTTAACCGAGAAGGGCCGAATCCCTGAACGGTAAAGGATCGAGAACTTCGATAGGCTGAGCCTAGAGTCTGTTCTTGTTTGATTGGGATTCTAGGCACCGGTCTATCGGAATTTTCGGATCTTTGCCGTGTCAGTCGGTTCTTCTCGCCTATTGAGTGGGGCGTTGTTGTGGGAGCCGTTTGAAGTGACGGCGATCCCAGCTGTGAGGACATTTTCCCTGGCTGAGTTACCAGGAGGGCATTTTCCCTGGCTGAGTTACCAGGAGGACATTTTCCCTGGCTGAGTTACCAGGAGGATATTTTCCCTGGCTGAGTTACCAGGAGGATATTTTCCCTGGCTGAGTTACCAGGAGGATATTTTCCCTGGCTGAGATACCGGGAGGACATTTTCCCTGGCTGAGTTACCAGGAGGATATTTTCCCTGGCTGAGTTACCAGGAGGGCATTTTCCCTGGCTGAGTTACCAGGAGGATATTTTCCCTGGCTGAGTTACCAGGAGGGCATTTTCCCTGGCTGAGTTACCAGGAGGACATTTTCCCTGGCTGAGTTACCAGGAGGATATTTTTCCTGGCTGAGTTACCAGGAGGGCATTTTCCCTGGCTGAGTTACCAGATGGATAATTATCACTGGCCGAGTTACCAGATGGATAATTATCACTGGCCGAGTTACCAGATGGATAATTATCACTGGCCGAGTTACCAGATGGATAATTATCACTGGCCGAGTTACCAGATGGATAATTATCACTGGCCGAGTTACCAGATGGATAATTATCACTGGCCGAGTTACCAGATGGATAATTATCACTGGCCGAGTTACCAGATGGATAATTATCACTGGCCGAGTTACCAGATGGATAATTATCACTGGCCGAGTTACCAGATGGATAATTTTTCTGGCCGAATTACCAGGAGGATACTTTCCACTGGCCGAGCTACCAGAGACGATGCCGCCCAGTGAGTGGCGATGCCGCCCAGTGAGAGGCGATGCCGCCTAGTGATTGGCGATGCCGCCCAGTGAGGGGCGATGCCGCCCAGTGAGTGGCGATGCCACCCAGTGAGGGGCGATGCCGCCCAGTGAGAGGCGATGCCGCCCAGTGAGAGGCGATGCCGCCCAGTGATTGGCGATGCCACCCAGTGAGGGGCGATGCCGCCCAATGAGTGGCGATGCCACCCAGTGAGGGGCGATGCCGCCCAGTGAGAGGCGATGCCGCCCAGTGAGAGGCGATGCCGCCCAGTGAGAGGCGATGCCGCCCAATGAGGGGCGATGCCGCCCAGTGAGAGGCGATGCCGCCCAGTGAGGGGCGATGCCGCCCAATGAGTGGCGATGCCGCCTAGTGAGTGGCGAAGGTTTGGCCTGTTGAGGCGATTTTCACCTCAGGCCGAGTTACCAGGTGGTTATTTTAGTGAGATTGAGATGATCTGACTGGACGCCGAGATTTGATGGCGTCGAGTTCGTCCTGATGGACTACCGGGAGCGTCTCCAGCCGTGAGTGGCGTGTTGACATAGTTTCCCGCTTTAAACAAGAGGGACCGAATCCCTGAACGGTAAAGGAGAGAAAACTTCGATAGACTGAGCCTAGAGTCTGTTCTTGTTTGATTGGGGTTATAGGCACCGGTCTTTCGGGATTTTTGGATCTTTGCCGCGTCAGTCGGTTCTTCTCGCCTATGAGTGGGGTGTTGCTGTGAGTTGAGTCGTTGAGGGTTCTCCGACATAGCTGTGAGAGTGCTAGGGCATTTGCATTGATGTATGGGCTAGAGATAGGACCTTTAGCTTGTGCTCGTGAGGTTCAGATACCTGATCACGTGTTGCACATAGATGGGAGTTATTGGTCCTGCCCAGTGCAGTTGGGGCCCTGGTTTTTGCCTGTTGATCTTTTGGCCCTTCCTCAGCTCCGGGTTTTCGAGGTAGTGTTGGGTATAGGACTGTGAAGATCTGAGACCTTGATGCTTGAGTATACCACACCGTTGATGCACGGTGATGATGCCACACCGTTGGTGCACGGTGGTGATGCCACGCCGTTGGTGCACGGCAGTGATGCCACGCCGTTGGTGCACGGCAGTGATGCCACGCCGTTGGTGCACGGCAGTGATGCCACACCGTTGATGCACGGTGATGATGCCACACCGTTGGTGCACGGTGGTGATGCCACGCCGTTGGTGCACGGCAGTGATGCCACGCCGTTGGTGCACGGCAGTGATGCCACGCCGTGGGTGCACGGCAGTGACGCCACGTTGTAGGTGCACAACGGTGAGAGTTTTGTGGATGTTTCGGACTGTGACCGCGAGTTGGGCATCAGCTTTATGATCGCCTTGTGAGCCAGTTTTCAGTCCCGTTCACCGACGGTTTGTTCCCGTCAGGGTGTTCTTTTTAGTTGAGGGATCGACTTCGACCCGAGGGTCCGTTGGGGTTTTGCTAGCATGTTGAGCTGAGCGACCAACTGCGGCACGAGATTGTGCCTTTTGAGGATCCCTTTTGATGGTAGCCTGCAATTGTGTAGTCCACTCGAGTGGGTTCGGATCGGGAAGTAACCAAGTGAAGACCCCAGCTTTTTGGATTCCCTTCCTTATTGGATGAATGTGCGGGTATGCTGCGGGTCGTCTTGTTGAGATTGGCAGCATGTTGTGGTTTGGTGCGTGTTACACTTGTGGTTTTCCCGTTTCCCCCAGCCTTTGTGAGGAGCCCTGTGGTTTCCCACGTCTCAGCTCAGTAGGGATGTGTTTTCCTCGCCCGTGATTTACTTGGCCCTTTGAGATCCGTGATTAGTGGAGTACGATGGACGCCCGTTGCAAATTCTGGCTCGAGAGATGAGAGAATTGCACATCGGGTCATACCGTACTCGTTGTTGTTGCGGTGTAATCACGAGGAGCGAGTGGAGTTTGAGGAGCTGGAGACGTATTGTTAGATACCTAGCCATGGTATTCTTGACTCCTGATGGGCTTGATTTAGTTTCGAGGACGAAACTTTCTTTTAGTGGGGGAGGATGTGAGGTCCCGGAATCCCCGGCGTAGGAGTTGCTGGTTGTTGGGCAGCTTTTAGTGGCCGTTGGGAGTGTTGGTGCGCGTGTCGGGCCCAAGAAATGAATTTGTGATGCAATTTGGGATTTGCTTGCATCACTGGAGGCCTGCGTGGGTTGCGCGCAATTTGGACACAAGTGGTGGACTTCGGGCTTAAATGGAGACCCCGTGGGATTTGGAGGACCCGTCGGGTGTTTAGAAGTGATTTCGCGCGATTCTGATGTCAAAATTAGACTCCGGGTGAAGTCCGGATAAAAGTTACCTCTCCGGTCGCCTTCGGGAATTTTTAGAGTTGAAATTGGACAATTTGGACTTTAAAAATGGACCCGGCGCGAAAATCGGATTGAGTGGGCATTCGACAAATTTTCGGATGAGAATTTGGAGAAACGGACATCGTTTTTGGATTCAGCGCGCGAAATCGCTAAGAATGGACTATTTAATTGTTGGTTTTGGAGCCCGGAAGAAGTGCGCGTTTTTCGAGGCAAGTGGCGTGTAAATCGAGGCGACGGCACGGATCCCGAGGCGGCTCGAGGCGCGCGGCGCGCGGTACGGAGCGCAGCAGGCGCGCCTGGGGAACGCGCGCCTGCGCGGTCAAGCAGGGGCCGCCACGTGGCGGCCCCCAATTGGCGCCCGCACGGGCGGGTGGGCGCGCCCGTGTGGCGCTCCCGTGTCCCGCGCCTGCGCGGGGCACGGTGTCACGCGCCCGTGTGGCGCGTGACGACCGTGCGCCGCGTGGCGCGCGGTGACTCGGCCACGTGGCAGCGGGGGCGCGCGCTGCGCCTGGTGCGCGCCCCTGCGTGTGGACCGGCCGGTTGAGGGGGGCTCCCATTGGTGGTCCACCGTGGACCCGGGGCTCCGTGGACCACCTCTTCTCCCCCTTTTCTTCTTCTTCTTCTTTCTCCACCCCGAGCTCCATTTTCTCCTCCGTTTCTTTTCTTCCTTCTTCCCGAGCGAGAGAGGGAGTGAGGAGGAGATTTTGGGTGGCGCGGTGGCGAGTGGTGAACCTCGTGGAGCGTGCGCGGGTCCCGTTGGGAGCGTTTCGGCGACGGCGGCGCCAACGTGTAGGTCCCGTTTGCTTGTTTTTCTGTATTTTTGTACAGTTTTTGGAGCGTTATTTTAGACTGTAATTGCCCCCACCGTGCACCGTTTTGCGTGCGGACTCCGGCACTGTGCACCGTTTTGCGTGCGGACCCCGTTTTGCGGGCGGATCCTGGCACCGTGCACCGTTTTGCGTGCGGACTCCGGCACTGTGCACCGTTTTGCGTGCGGACCCCGTTTTGCGGGCGGATCCTGGCACCGTGCACCGTTTTGCGTGCGGACTCCGGCACTGTGCACCGTTTTGCGTGCGGACCCCGTTTTGCGGGCGGATCCTGGCACCGTGCACCGTTTTGCGTGCGGACTCCGGCACTGTGCACCGTTTTGCGTGCGGACCCCGTTTTGCGGGCGGATCCTGGCACCGTGCACCGTTTGCGTGCGTTTTGCGTGCGGACTCCGGCACTGTGCACCGTTTTGCGTGCGGACCCGTTTTGCGGGCGGATCCTGGCACCGTGCACCGTTTTGCGTGCGGACTCCGGCACTGTGCACCGTTTTGCGTGCGGATCCCGTTTTGCGGGCGGATCCTGGCACCGTGCACCGTTTTGCGTGCGGACTCCGGCACTGTGCACCGTTTTGCGTGCGGACCCCGTTTTGCGTGCGGATCCTGACACCGTGCACCGTTTTATGTGCAGACTCCGTTTCTGGTGCGGACTCCGGCGGCGTGCTCCGTTTTGCGTGCGGACTCCGGCGGCGTGCTCCGTTTTGCGTGCGGACTCCGACGGCGTGCCCCGTTTGCGTGCGGATCGCGTGGAGGCCAATTGCAAGTGTCTACGAGCAATTGGTGGCAAATCGAGGTGGGTGGCCTTATCTCCAAGTTTTATGGAATGTACAGTATTTCTACTGTTGTAGGACTATGCATGATAGCTTATTTCATTCTGTCGCATGCTAGATTGTAGGAATTGTTATTCCTTTTCTTATCAGTTAATATATTTATCTTGGAACTTGACCTAGCACCCCCGTCATATGTTGCATGTGTAACCAGACCAGTAGAAAACCCTCACTTGGGCTAGGGTTATTTATGCTAGACATCCACACTGTTCTTTCATCCCTTGACATAGTGTTTCTCGCCCGGGTAGTGGGCCGAGAGGTCGGGACTTACTTTTAGTGTGGGATGCTTTTGCACTCTTGCTTGGGAGCAGAGTGGAGTCTGGTTGTCGTAGCGGGTTGCTTATCTGTGCGGGGAGCCGTTTGGGTAAACGGTAGTCCCGAGAGGTCTTGTTTCCTTTTACGTTGTCGTAGGAGGGAGCCGTTGAGTAGACGGCAGTCCCGGGCCGTCGAGTGTCTTCCGGTCCGTCTTGTTGGGAACCGTTGGGGTTGACGGTGGTCCCAGGTCGTTGAGTGTTGTCCGACCTGTTTTGTTACCCTGAGTTGTGGGTCGTTCCTGGCTGTGGAGTATCTCCAGCCAGTAAGCTTTGTGCTGTGAGCTGTAGGAGAGGCTAGTGTCTCGTGTTTCGAGTTAGCCGATCAGCTGAGTCGTCGAGAGTGCTCCGACTGTTACGCGAGATTTTTGGGGATCTTGAGTCCTACCGTTCCGTGAGTGAGCGTGGATTTGGACTAGCCTGCATATGCCACTGCGTGATTACTCTATGCCGCGCCGTTTTCCTCAGTTGGGGCCGCGCCCCTTGAGATGCCGCTGTGGATGCGATGGTTGGCCTGTTGAGGCAGTTTTGCGCGAGGGATGAGTTAGTCGGACAGGACGCCCCACGTAAATCCCGTCCTCTTGTGGACGTGTGGTAGTGGGCAGGAGCGTTCCTAGTCGACAGGCGCGGGCTTGGCTGGACCTTTGAGGTAGTCGGTTCGATTGGGACGATTGAGCACCTTGGGTGCGAGTGGTCTCATTTACTTTCTTCTGTTCCACTTTTGAGTGTCTAGATAGAGGCATGATAGCTGTAGAGTAGATCCAGCTTTTCTTATTCTGTTTCTTTGCCTGTTATCTTTTACCTCTGGTAGACTTGGTGGGCAGACCGTTGGACTTGTTGACGGCACCCACTGAGAACTACTGTGGGAAGTAGTTCTCACACCCGTCGTGGTGTCTTTTCCCCAGGGACTTCTTCTTCTGTTCCTGTTGCTGATCTTTCTGACCGAGGCGAGGGAGTCGCGAGCTAGTTCCCTACCCGTCATTGGAGTGTAGCGGTACCCCCTTCAGAGGAGAGCTTCGGTTGATGGTCACTTCTTCTTACTCTGTTGAGAGACCTTTGTAGGGAGGTATAGAGTTGTATTTTACCTTTACAGTTTGAGAGACTGTTGTAGTGAGGATATTCTTGTATCGAGAGTTTGTACACTGATATATTCATTGGAGATACCTCCCTTTTGAGTTTTGTATCAGAGGACTTTGTATACGATCGTATTTGGGAGATGGATATTGTATTATTTTTTCAGTTGTACAGTGTTTGATCTTCAGCTTTTAGTAGTTTTCTTTCAGCTCTCTGATATCTGTGTACTGTAGATGTTCTTTCTGCAGGTTAGGCGCTTCGTCTGTACGGCAGCTTCCGTACAGATGGCGGATCTGTTAGCAAGCCCGGGTCGCAGTTTCGACCCCGGGGCGTGACACACATTGTTTCAACTGCTGGAGTAGCGGTCGACCCGACGAAGATTGACACAGTTCGGGATTGGCCGAGGCCGACGACGGTTTCTGAGGTACGGAGTTTCTTGGGCCTAGCCGGTTATTATCGTCGGTTCGTGGAAGGCTTTGCGAAGCTCTCTACTCCCCTGACCAGCTTGACAAGGAAGGGGACGAAGTTCATTTGGACCGAGCGTTGTCAGCAGAGTTTCGAGGAACTGAAGAGAAGATTGATCTCCGCACCAGTTCTTGCACTGCCGGTTATGGGAGAGGGTTTCGTGATCTACAGTGACGCCTCACACAGTGGACTGGGTTGTGTTCTTATGCAGCGTGGTAGGGTAATTGCCTATGCTTCACGGCAATTAAAGGATTACGAGAAAAATTACCCTACACATGACTTAGAGCTGGCAGCTGTTGTTTTTGCACTGAAGCTGTGGCGGCATTACCTCTATGGTGAGCATTGTGAAATTTATACAGATCATAAGAGCTTAAAGTATCTGTTCACCCAAAAGGAGCTGAACCTTAGGCAACGCCGGTGGTTGGAGCTGTTAAAGGATTACGATCTGAGTATCCTTTACCACCCCGGCAAGGCCAATGTGGTGGCAAATGCTTTGAGCAGGAGGTCAGTGCATAGCTTGAGTTTGATGATTACCCAACAGGCACAGCTGATAGAGCAGATGAGGCGACTTCAGATTGAGGTAGTATCCCCTGGGGTCTCTGCGAGGCTTATGACTATGGTCTTGCAGCCCACTCTGCTGGACAGGATCAGGGAGACGCAGAGTGAGGACCCCCACTTGGAGAGGATTAGGGCTCAGATTCAGGTAGATGAGAGAGGGGATTTTTCAGTGGACAGCTCGGGAGTACTACGGTACAGGGACCGAGTTTGTGTGCCATCAGATTTGGAGATTAGAGATCAGATTTTGAGAGAGGCCCATTATACACCTTATACCATCCATCCTGGAGGTACTAAGATGTATAAGGACCTTAGGGCACACTTTTGGTGGTCAGGGATGAAGCGGGATATTGGAAGGTTTGTTGCTCAGTGTTTAACTTGCCAGCAAGTGAAGGCAGAGCATCGTGTTCCTGCTGGCAAGCTGCAGAGCCTTCCAATTCCCGAATGGAAGTAGGACCACATCACCATGGATTTCGTGACTGGGCTGCCGAGATCACAGAGTGGAGCCGACGCAGTTTGGGTGATTGTTGATAGACTTACCAAGTCAGCTCATTTCCTGCCTGTGCAGATGACTTGGTCCTTGGAGCGCTTGGCACAGCTTTATTTGGATGAGATCGTGAGGCTGCACGGAGTACCAGCGTCCATTGTTTCAGATCGAGACCCGAGGTTTGTGTCACGGTTTTGGGGGAGCTTACAGTCAGCCATGGGTACTCGGCTTAGTTTCAGCACGGCATTCCACCCACAGACAGACGGTCAGTCAGAGCGCACCATTCAGACGCTTGAGGATATGTTGCGTGCGTGTGTCATGGATTTTGGAGGAGGCTGGCACCGACACCTACCCCTGGTTGAGTTCGCGTACAACAACAGCTTTCAAGCGAGCATTCAGATGGCTCCGTTTGAGGCGTTGTACGGACACAAGTGTCGGTCGCCCCTATACTGGAGTGATGTGGGTGAGAGGAGGACGCTGGGGCCAGATTTACTGCTGGAGGCGGAAGAGAAAGTCCGTGTTATTCGTCGGCACTTGGAGACGGCCCAGAGTCGCCAGAAGAGTTATGCTGATGTTCGGCGGCGAGACCTTGAGTTCCAGGTTGGTGATCACGTCTTCTTAAAGGTCTCGCCTTCGAAGGGGGTCCGGAGGTTTGGAGTGCGTGGGAAGCTTAGTCCCCGTTTCATTGGACCCTTTGAGGTGCTTGAGAGGGTAGGCCCTGTGGCTTATAGAGTTGCTCTACCTCCCCGCTTGGCGGGAGTTCATGATGTCTTCCATGTTTCGGCCTTGAGGATATATGTATTCGATCCGTCTCATGTCATCGACTTCGCATCCTTGGTTATCGGCGAGGACTTGGTTTACGAGGAGCGCCCATTGCGGATTCTGGCTCGTGAGGTGAGGGAATTGTGCAACCGGGCAATACCTTATGTGAAGATCCTTTGGAGCAACCATGAGGAGCGAGAGGCTACCTGGGAGCTTGAGACGGCGATGCGAGATGCCTACCCTTTTCTGTTCGAGACTTCTGGCTGAGGTACGTTTGTTTTTGCTCTGTTTCGTTTCGAGGACGAAACTTTCTTTTAGTGGGGGAGGATGTAGTGGCCCTGGTTCCCATGCAGTGTTTTTCCGATGGATCCACAGTGAGAACACCTAGTATTGGTGTACCTGGCCCACAGTGCACCAATTGGGTGCTATTGATGGACCCTGTGTGCTTTTATTTACTGTTTTGGCCTTCGGCTGAGTTTGCCAAAGTTTATGGAAAGATTTAGGCCTAACAGAGATCGTAGATGGATTCAGCACGGAAAAACGCTTGAAAACGACTATTTATTTGCTTAATTCGGAGTCCGGATGCCCAAAAACGGACACCCGGAAGTTTTTAGTGGAAAATGGTGCATGGGAGGGGCCGTAGACCGCCGGGATGCCACGTGGCGGCATGTCATTGGCCGGTTCAGGATGCGCGGTCCACAGAGCTGCGCGGCGGGGTGCACGGACCCGGCGCAGGGACACGTGGCACCGCCTGATTGGCGGGCCCAGGGCGCGCGGTCTACCGGGTGTGCGCGGCGGTGCATGGACCAGGCGGGGGGACACGTGGCAGCCTCCGGTTGGTTGGTGCACGCGGCGCGGTTCACTGAATTCTTGTGGAAGCGTGGACCGGGTGCAGGGGACACGTGTCACTCCCTCATTGGCGGGTGCAGCACACGCGGTGCACGGAACGCCCGAGGTCGGTACCTCGGGAAGCGTGCCCACGTGCGACCCACGTCGCGCGACCGGCGCGCACGTCGCGCGGTCGGCGGTCAACAGGGAGGACACGTGGTGCCTGCTCATTGGCGGGCGCCACCGCCTTACTGTGCGGGTGGGCGGACACGTGGCGGGCGGTGAGTGGCCCCCTTCGGTGTTCGCTGTTCGGGCGACACGTGGCAGGCTCTGAGGCGGGTCGGACGGATCGTGGATCCCGTCCGACGGCGTGTATTGGGCCGGGCCGCACTGTGCGCGCCCGAAAACCTTGGGCCGGGCCGCACTGTGTGCGCCCGGAAATTTCCGGGCGCCCGAAAGTTTGGGCCCGAGCCCATTTGACTTGATTTTTTGGGGCTTTTTCCTTGAGGCCTATATATAGGTCGGTTTGGGCCGAGTTTTTCACCTCTTTTTTGTGGGAATCAGCTCGTGAGTCTTATATGAAAAATTTTCCTCTCCCTCTTTTCTATCTCCTGGAGAAATTTCAGAAAATCTGGAAACCGTGACGACTGTGTTTCCTACCTCGTAGTGCGGAGCGACGTTCTACAGTGTGAGGCCCACTACCGTCGCATTTTCTTCTGGGAGACCTGCAGAGCTACCCCGACCACATTTTTGGACGATTTCTTTGCCAGCGGTTGCACAAGAGGTATATCTACGTTTTCCGTGTTGATCATTTTTCCCAGAAATGAACTTTTGTGAGGGTTTGGGGTACATTTTTTACGCCCCTTTGCTACAGTTTGGAATCTTGACAGCAGCGACTTCGCGGAATTTTATCTTCGCATCTGGATATCGGATTTCAACGATTCAATAGCCTATCGACATCTACACTTCGCGAGGATCGTTGTGATATTTTTATTGGAATTTTGGAAAATTTATTTTCAGGTGAAAATCGCGTGTGAACAGTAACTGTGTATGCAGATTTTTGGAATGTGATTGTTATGTGTTAATTGGTTGTAATTGTGAGTTGTTGTTGTACCCAGGACTGTAAGAGCACTTTTTCTGTGCTCCTGGCTCTGTGGATCTAGGAAATTGTCGATTCCTGGACTGTTTATCTGTACCGGCTCGGACAGTTAGCGTGTTCAGGTGGGTGATCCTGCTTTCAATATCTATGGACTGCTTTCTAACTCTGCGATATTAAATGCATGCATGATAGTATTTGGGCTAATTAATCTGTGCAAACTGTATGTTAGTTCCCACAATGATTAATGGCTTAATCTGTTAATTAAATTGGAACTCTTGCAACATATGTATCATTTTAATCAGAAAACTCATCTTAACACATCTTTTATGCATTGTACATCATACTCAGATGACTACTGTTAGCTTTGGATGCATTATACTCGTGTCTGGGGACCGAGTAGTGTTGGTAGCAGTCTGTAGATTGTTCATCATTGAGATAGTAACATGTGGGACTGGGATCTTTGGGAGATGATCATTGGGACAGTGTGGATTCTTAGTTAGTGAGTGAGACAGTGATTAGATCATAGCCTGCAGGAGCCATATTTGAGATCGACAGAGATGTGCAGATACTTTGCTCGGTGGGGTCGCTACCCACGAGTGCCACTCCGGAGTTGGGCTTGCTACTTCTTTCGCGGCTTGTCGATGTTGGTGTCCCCCTGACTGAGCCAGTTTTGGCAGTCATGGACATCGTCCCTCTGGCTGAGCCAGTTTTGGCAGCTACGGACATACCTACAGCAGTAGGTAGGCGCAGGTTTGACTGGACCGTTTTGGCAGTCAGTTTGGATTGGGTGACTTGTGTCGAGCATCAGTAGAGACATATTGGTCTTCGATCCTTTTTCCTTGAGCATGTAGTTAAGGGCATAGTAGCAGTAGATGTTTTACTTTCCTGCTTTCTATACTGCATTTTCTTTTGTTACTTTATGCCCCTTGTAGACTTAGTGGGCAGGCCGTCGGGCTTGTTGGCGGCACCCACTGAGAACTACTGTGGGAGGTAGTTCTCACACCCGTCGTGGTGGCTTTTCCCCAGGGACTCCAGCTCCAGTTCCTGCGGTGCCCGTTGCTGATCCAGCTCCTTCAGACCGAGGTAAGGGAATCGCGAGGTAGATCTTTTCCCTTTCAGCAGCAGCGAGAGGTAGAGGTACCCGATGTACTTTTGGTTGTGTCCTTTGGTGTGAGAGATTTTGTAGTGAGGTATCGAGTTGTACTCTTCTGTTTTCTTTTGAGAGACTCCTGTATTTGAGTGAGGACTTTATGTATATTATTGTGGGACAGATTTACTTCTTATTACTGTTAGTTTTACTTTTACAGCTCTGATATCTGTTAGTTTAGATACTTACTTGCAAGTTAGACGCTACGTCTCTACGGGGCTTCCTGTAGGGGCGGCGGATCTGTTGGAGAGCCCGGGGTACAGTTCTGACCCCGGGGCGTGACAGCGGGCGCGTGTGAGCACCGCGCGCAGCAGGCGCCATGCTGCCGCCAGCGTGCAGCAGGGCGCTGCGCCGCTTGCGGTGTGTGCGCCTCGGCGCAGCTCATAATTGCGGGCGGCGCCAGGGCGCCGCGCTCTGGCGTGGACGCGCACAGCACAGCTCCCGCGCACGCGCGGGCGCGCGCAGCGCTGCGGGCCGCGCGCAGCGCTGCGGGGCGGGCGCGGGCCATGCGCAGCGCTGCGGGGCGCCGCGCGGCCGGCTCTAGCGCCGCGCGGCAGGCCCTGCACCGCACGGCATGAGCCCTGCGCCGCGCGGCAGGCACGGGGCCGCGCGGCGGGCGTTTAGGCGCCGTGCGGCTGGTTCGTGCGCCGCGCGGCATGCTCCTTGGCAGCGAGCGGCAGAGCGTGGCGACGCGCGGCTGGCAGCGGGTTCGCAGGAGCCGTGCAGGCTGTGGCTTGGCGGCGCGCTGCGGCGCGTGCGCGAGCAGTTTTTCGCGCGGCGTTTTCGTCGACCTGAGGTTGGTTTTCGTCGGCGAGTTCGTGGGTTTGACCGTGCTTACTAATTCTGGTTTCTCTCACTCTTTTCTTGCAGTTGGTGTTACAGTTTTGGGACTACTTGACCAAATTTGAGTATTTTCGCCGCGCGGAGCCGAGGGAGCTTGGTTGCTCAGTTTGGGCTGTGGTTTGGCTTTGGGTGAGCCGGTGTGCGTGCAAATTTTTCTGTAGACCTCTGGTGGGTTGGATTTTCTTCCAAAAATTACGGAATGCCCTTTAATGCCTCTGAATGCAAATTAATCATGTCTAATGTGTTATTTTTGCCATTATTAAATCTGATAGTTGCCTGGGAATTTTTAAAAAATTCGTTGGAACCCCGGATTATTTTTAGTGCACTCCTTAGACTGCATGACACTTGTTTTGTGTATAGTTGGCATCACTATTGCTCCTAGATCAGTTTTAAAAATCGGGAAAAATCTTTTTATGCATAAATTGGTCTTTTAAAGGTGTTTTTAAATATTGTGATTACATCAGGGTTATGTTGTGGGTTCTCAGATTTGCTAGTTGGGCACTAGAGTCTTGGGATCTTAGCGAGGCTTGTCAGATTGAGTCGAGGGATGTTTTCCGACTTAGACATGAGTGTGAGTAGTGTTATTTGAGCATTCGAGGTTTTCCGATCTGATTGATCGTGGACTATAGCCTGCATGTGCCGCTTGCTGAGACAGATGAGACACGCTTGATACCTGGTGGGGTCGCTCCCCTCGGGTTACGCTCCGGATGCGTTGATGCGATGATGCCCCTGGCCGAGTTACCATGGGGTCACTTGAGTGAGATTGAGATAGTCAGTTAGGACGCCCTACGTAAATCCCGTCCTCATGTGGATGTGTGGTAGTGGGCAGGTGCGTTCCTAGACGACAGGCGCAGGCTTGACTGGACCCTATATGGCAGTCATTCAGATTGGGTGACATGAGCGGGTGGTTGCATCTTATGTTCTTAGATGGATTTTTCCTTTGAGCATCACACTTGAGGCATGTAGTGATAGTTTTACTTCCAGCTTGCATTTATCTATCTATCTATCTATCTATCTATCTGTTTTTGCCTCCAGTAGACTTAGTGGGCATACCGTGGATTTTTGGTGACGGTACCCACTGAGATCTGCCTTTTGCAATAGATCTCACACCCGCTGTGGTGACAGGTGTTCCTGAGGCGGCTGTTCCAGGTTCAGCTCGTGCGGAGCCTTCAGACCGAGGTAAGGGCGTGGCCGACTAGATCCTACCCGAGTCTGTCGTGTTAGAGGTAGAGTCACCCCTATTTTTGGTTTCCACTTTTGTACCAGACAGTGACAGTGTATTTATGTTTTGAGAGATAGTGGATGTATGTATTTGGATTTTTATTAGTGGACTTATGTATTTGCACGTTTATTATTTAGTGATTTCAGCAGTTCAGTTTTATTTCTGTAGTGTAGTTTCTTTTCAGCTCTGATACTTGTATAGCTATAGATCACTTTTGCAGGTTAGATGCTACGTCTGTGCGGCAGTTTCCGTACAGACGGCGAATCTGTTGGCGAGCCCGGGGTCGCAGTTCGACCCCGGGGCGTGACAGATTTATGTGGTATCAGAGCCTAGGTGTATAGGTCATTGAGGACTTAGAGACCCTAGGCTATTGGTTGGAAAGTTGGATGACTGTCGTGAGAGACGTGACTGTAGCGAGAGTCCTGATTGAGTTTGTAACTCCCCCAGGGGATTGGGGCGAGTAACTTTACATGTTTATTCTCTAAAGTGGTTATGTTGGCTGCAGACAACATAATGTTTTAGAATGGGTGACATGTTTTAGACTTTCACTTGATTGGGTCGAGAGATTTCTGTTCTCTGACACTTTGTTTCTTTGTTGCAGTTGCCTGCGATGCCTCCGAGACGTCGCGCGACGACGAGGGCGCATTCCGCGTCTGATGACGAGCCCGAGCAGCAGGAGGCCGCACAGGGCGAGGTCCAGGAGCTACGGGCCCAGGTGGCCTATGTTACGGAATTTGAGTTGGCGTATTTCTTGAGAGTATTAAGTCTTGAAGATTGAAGATGAAAGAAGTTTGGATCATATACCTCAATCTCAAGAAAGAAGAATTCAAAAGGATCAGGTATGTTTAACTAAAGATTTTTGGTGATCCGAATACTTCTTGTAGTGTAGAAACACTTGGAAGAATTTTTTATTGCATAAAAATCAAAAACTGGACATGGGACATGTTCAGGATCCGGATCAGACAGTCCAATCCGGATCCCGAAGGGTGTTTGTTCATTGGCAAATCCAATCCGGATCAAAGGCCATTTCCGATCCGGATGCCGAACATGGGATTTTGCTGAATTGTATGAATGATCCGGATCGGGCTTTTCGATCCGGATCCCGAACCCCTGTTTTTCTGGAATTGTCTATCACGCTACGACGATCCGGATCACAGTAAATCCGATCCGGATCGCCGTCCTGAAAATTTCCAGAAACGGATAGTTTTTTATCCTTATCTTCTTCCAATGGTTTCTAACCTATAAATAGACCCTATTTTCATTTCTAGGGTATCGAAAAAAATAGAAAAATACGACGAAAGAGAAAAATCCACATATAGAGAAGAAAGGAAATCAATAGATTTAATTCTATGTTTCTTCATCTATATTGATTAATTTGATTCTAGGTTTTCCAAACTCAGATTTTGAGTAGAATCAAATTAATGAATACTTAGATGGTATTTCCGATCTATTTCTAATCTAAGTATTCGGCGGATCATCACCACCCAAAAACAACGATTTACCCTAAATCGGCGCGTGGACTCGCGTGGCCTTGTGGATTCAAGGTGCAACCGCTCTCGTGGATTCGGAGCGAGGTACGTTCGTGGATTCGAAGCGTGCTACTGGGTGAAGACCGTGGATTCGGTCGGACGTCGTGGACTCGACGTTGGACGCTGTGGATTCAGCGTTGGGCGCAGATCGTGGATTCGAGACGCGTTGTGGAGCGAGCGGAGAAGATCTACTAAGAGCGTATGGTAAAAGGTTGAGTCGTCTGTGAGTACGTTATATCACCTTGTACGTGTGTTAATTCTAGTGGATTTCACCGTGTTATCAGTCCCGTGGTTTTTTTACTCCGGTTTGGAGTTTTTCCACTTAAAAATCTTGCGTGTCCATTTATATTTCCGCATTGGGTTTTATTGCGCAATGATTTTCTGAGTGTTTATTGTTTACACCTATTCACCCCCCTCTAGGTGTTTTTTCCCCTATTTAGATCCATTATTACATACAACCCAACAGCCTAGATGTCAGAGGCGTTGCGGCGCCAAGAGGAGGCGGCCAAGCGCCAGGAGGAAAATATGGAGCGTATGATGAGGTTGCTTGAGTAGAGGACATCTCCTGCAGCACCACCAGCAGCACCTCCAGTCGCGACATCGTCGACCTCGTCTCAGATCGCCCCGTTGACAGAGTCAGCGCAGAGGGAGCTCACTGATCGACTATCCTACATCAACCAGTTTCATCCTCCGCGATTCGCAGGGCAGAGTGCAGAGCCTTGGGAGGCAGAGAACTGGATTTCAGCGATGGAAAAGTTATTTGAGAACCTGTCACGCCCCGGGGTCGAAACTGCGACCCGGGCTCGCTAACAGATCCGCCATCTGTACGGAAACTGCCGTACAGACGAAGCGTCTAACCTGCAAAAGATAGAACTACAGCTATATAGATATCAGAGCGGGTAATAAAAGCTGTAATATAAAATCACACTACTAAAAGCTGAACATAAATACAAGTCTATCTCCCGAATACAAGATGATACAAATAGAAACAACCTATACAACATCTACAAAAACCACAGGGGAGATAGCTAAGACTAGAAAATCAATACATGATCAACTCCCACAGTCCGGGATGGTACATCTATCTCACTCTAAAGTAATAATGCTGGTAGGGAACTATCACGCGACTCCCTGTCCTCGGTCCGTCAAGCCAGCTCGGGCAGGAACGGAAGAAAGCCTCAGCAACCTGTCACCGACAGAGGGTGTGAGAACTACATCCTACAGTAGCTCTCAGTGGGTACCGTCTACAAGAACCACGGTCTGCCCACTAAGTCTACTAGAGGCATAAGATAACAGAAAGAAACTGAAATAATGAAAGGATAAGCTGGAAAATATCTACAGCTATCATGCCTCTATCTACTATGCTCAACGAGAAGGAACACAGATGATGGTATGCATCCACTCAAATACTGACACTATGTCAAGTACTACGCTCAAAGGTATAACCGAACTATGACACATGATATGCATACTCTTTCACATAACACCCAATCTCTATGACTGCCACATAGGGTCCAGTCAAGCCTGCGCCTGTCGACTAGGATCGCACCTACCCACCACCACACATCCACATGAGGACGGGATTTACGTGGGGCGTCCTGTCCGACCATCTCAAGCGAACTCTAGTGTATCAACTAGTCGCATCATCGCAGCCTCGTCAGGCTCGGTATCATCATCGCACCCGGGGCGTAGCTCGAGGGGAGCGATCCCACCGAACTCAAGTAACTCAAGTATCTCATAACTGGCAAAAAAGCCAGGCTCAGCAGGCTATAGTCCACGATCAAACCGATCGGTATCACGATGCTCAACACAACTCAATCTCACAACACTGACTCTCCCAAAGCAAGTACCACAAGGCTGGGACCGCCGCCACTCCCAACGGCTCCCACAACGACACCCCACTCATAAGCGAGAGGAGCCGACTGACGCGGCAAAGGTCCGAGAATCCCGATAGACCGGTGCCTAAAACCCCAATCAAACAAGAACAGACTCTAGGCTCAGCCTATCGAAGTTCTCGATCTTTTACCGTTCAGGGATTCCGGCCCCTCACGGTTAAAGTGGGAAACTATCTCAGCTCAAACTCATAACTCACGGCTGGAGATGCTCCACAGCAAGAACTGCACAGAGTCCGAAAACCCCGGGAGTCTACTACCTACGACCCCAATCAAACAAGAACCGGCTATAGGTGTAGCCTCCCGTTGTTTTCGGCCCAAGACGAAACCAGCCCTTAGAACCCAGATCCCCCGCCCCTGGCGGATGAGGGAATTTAGTAAAAAAAAATGACCTTTATAAAGAAATATCATTTCTCCTCAACCCCCTTGGGGTGAGGGTAAAATTTACCCCTTTTGAAAACTATCTTAAATTGAGAAAAACCAGCTTTTATGGATTTTAGTTCTTGAGAAAATCAGTTGAAAACGAGTTTGTTTCCCGAACTTCCAAGGGTGGCACCTTCGCCCAATCAAACAAGAACAAGCTCCGGCGACCCTTAGGAATACGGGAGGAAAACACTGGTTTACTAAAATCATGAGAGTTCAAAAGCATTCTGGGTTCAAGGTCCTGATAGCAAACGGACTCCACGATCACAACGTGGTAGTGACGAGAAAACGACGTCACCACTAGAAACCCGGGACCACCGTTTACTCTAAACGGTTCCCAAACCACCAACACTGGCCTAACACAGCCACCAGACCGCACTCGGCCCCCAGGCCCGAGGGTAACACACGTCCCATAAAACTCTGACCACTCAGCCCACTACCCGGGCGAGGAACCCTATGTCCAGAAGGAAATGCATGGTGTGGGATGTCTAAAGCATAAGAAAAACCTAGCCCAGATTAGAGTTCTCTATTGGTCTGGTTGAATACATGCAACATATGACGGGGGTGCTAGTCAAGTTCCAAGAAACACTTAAACTAGCATGCAATCCTATCATAATAGAATTAGAAGGAAGTCCATAGACTTGGAGAGAAAAACCAACCCACCTCAGATCGCCACCAATTGCTTGTCGACACTTGCAATTGGGCTCAGCGGGCTTACCTTGTCTCCACGCGGCCCGCACGCAACCCGAAGCACGACGCCGGAACTCGCACGCAAAACGGAGTCACAAGGTCGCGTCCCAGACAGAAGCTAAAACTGCACAGAAAACTGCCAAGGAAAGAGAAAACGCAAAATCAGTAAAGATCGATCGAAAATCGAGCACCCGGCGGCGAAAAAAACGGCCTGCGCCGGCAAAACAGCCTCGACGGCGAAAAAAACCGCGACCGACGGCGAAAAACAACGCCCGACGGCGAAAAACAGCACGCGGCGGCGAAAACAGCGGTCGACGGCGAAAAAACAGCGGTCGACGGCGAAAAACAGCTCGCGGCGGCGAAAACAGCGGTCGACGGCGAAAAACAGCTCGCGGCGGCGAAAACAGCGGTCGACGGCGAAAAACAGTTCGCGGCGGCGAAAACAGCGGGCGGCGAAAACAGCGGTCGACGGCGAAAAAACAGCGGTCGACGGCGAAAAACAGCTCGCGGCGGCGAAAACAGCGGTCGACGGCGAAAAACAGCGGTCGACGGCGAAAAACAGTTCGCGGCGGCGAAAACAGCGGTCGACGGCGAAAAACAGCGGTCGACGGCGAAAAAACAGCTCGCGGCGGCGAAAACAGCGGTCGACGGCGAAAAAACAGCGGTCGACGGCGAAAAACAGCCTCCGACGGCGAAAAAAGAAAAAAAAAAAAAAAACGGCCTCCGTCGGCGGAAGAAAAAACAGCATCCGACGGCGAAACCGGCCTCCGTCGGCGGAAAAAAAACGGCCTGCGTCGGCGGAAAACAGCATCCGACGGCGAAACCGGCCTCCGTCGGCGGAAAAACGGCCTCCGTCGGCGGAAAACAGCATCCGACGGCGAAACCGGCCTCCGTCGGCGGAAAAACAGGGCCGGCACGCAAACCGAGGCGCCGACGAAGTCCCGGGGCACGCCAAGCGACGAAGACGGAAGCCGCGCGACCCAAGGAACCGGCCGCGAGGAGCAGGGGCCCGCCGCGCGGCGCCCAGCGGCGCTGCGCGCGCCGGCGCGCAGCCCGCCGCGCGCAGCCCGCCGCACGCAGCCCGCTGCGCGTAGCGGTGCGCCCCCTCACAGGCCCGCGCGCGGCCCGCGCGCCCGCGCAGGCCCGCGCGGCGCCCCCGCGCGGCCCTGCCGCGCGCGGCCCTGCCGCGCGCAAGCCTGCGCGCGGCCAGGCAGCGCCGCGCGCTGCCTTTTGCTGCGCGCGGCGCAGCGCCCAACGGCGCGGAAAATTTCAAAAAAAATTTAAAAAAATTTCAAAAAAATTTAAATAAATTCTAAAACTTAATTAGCTTCAAAAATCAATTAAAAAAAAACTTTTTACTCCAGAATTTTTCCATAAATCTATTTTTTTGCATTTAAAATCAACAAAAAAATTCCCCAAGCTCCAGCAACAAAAACCAAAATTTCCAAAGCTCCAAGAAAAATCCAAAGTCCCAATAAAATGCTCCAAGCTCTATAAAAACAAACACCAAAGCTCTCTAACCAAAAATATCCAAGCTCAAAACCCCAATTATTTAAGCTAAACAAATATTTAAAAACCAAAATTACCTCCACCAAGGGATAACTCTAAATCCACCAAGCTATATCCTCCAATCTCTTCTTCTCCTTCCTTTCTTCTCTCTTTTTCCTTTCTTTCTTTCTTGCTTTCTTTGCTCTCTTTCTTTCTGTTTCGTGAAGCATCAGAGGAGGAAGGTGGTGGTAGGTGGGGGTGGTGAGGCTATCTCAAGGGAGGTGTGGTCACCACCCTTAAAGAAGCTCCAGATCAAACCCTTAATTAAGATTAGCTTAATTAAGTGCTAATTAACAAGTAAGCTAAGTTTAAAAATAATAAATACATGATCAACCACCCGGCGGCGAAAAACGGCCTGCGCCGGCAAAACAGCCTCCACGGCGAAAAACTGCGACCGACGGCGAAAAAAACAACGCCCGACGGCGAAAAACAGCACGCGGCGGCGAAAACAGCGGTCGACGGCGAAAAACAAGCGATCGACGGCGGAAAAACAGCTCGCGGCGGCGGCGAAAACAGCGGTCGACGCGGAAAAAAAGCTCGCGGCGGCGAAAAAACAGCGGTCGACGGCGAAAAAAACAGCGGTCGACGGCGAAAAACAGTTCGCGGCGGCGAAAACAGCGGGCGGCGAAAACAGCGGTCGACGGCGAAAAAAACAGCGGTCGACGGCGAAAAAAAAACAGCTCGCGGCGGCGGAAAAACAGCGGTCGACGGCGAAAAAACAGCGGTCGACGGCGAAAAACAGTTCGCGGCGGCGAAAAACAGCGGTCGACGGCGAAAAAACAGCGGTCGACGGCGAAAAAACAGCTCGCGGCGGCGGAAAACAGCGGTCGACGGCGAAAAAACAGCGGTCGACGGCGAAAAACAGCTCGCGGCGGCGATAACAGCGGTCGACGGCGAAAAACAGCGGTCGACGGCGAAAAAAAAACCTCCGACGGCGGAAAAAAAAAAAAAAAAAAAAAAAAACGGCCTCCGTCGGCGAAAAAACAGCATCCGACGGCGAAACCGGCCTCCGTCGGCGGAAAAAAAACAGCCTCCGTCGGCGGAAAACAGCATCCGACGGCGAAAACCGGCCTCCGTCGGCGGAAAAAAAAAAAAAACGGCCTCCGTCGGCGGAAAACAGCATCCGACGGCGAAACGGCCTCCGTCGGCGGAAAAAACGGGGCCGGCACGCAAACCGAGGCGCCGACGAAGTCCCGGGCACGCCAAGCGACGAAGACGGAAGCCGCGCGACCCAAGGAACGGCCCGCGAGGAGCAGGGGCCCGCCGCGCGGCGCCCCTGCGGCGCTGCGCGCGCTGCGCGCAGCCCGCCGCGCGCAGCCCGCTGCGCGTAGCGATACGCGCCCGCGCAGGCCCGCGCGCGGCCCGCGCGCCCGCGCAGGCCCGCGCGGCGCCCGCGCGGCCGCTGCGCGCGGCCCTGCCGCGCGCGCGCCTGCGCGCGGCCAGACAGCGCCGCGCGCTGCCTTTTGCTGCGCGCGGCGCCGCGCCCAACGGCGCGGAAAATTTCAAAAAAAAATTTAAAAAAATTTCAAAAAAATTTAAATAAATTCTAAAACTTAATTAGCTTCAAAAATCAATTAAAAAAAACTTTTTACTCCAAAATTTTTCCATAAATCCATTTTTTTGCATTTAAAATCAACAAAAAAATTCCCCAAGCTCCAACAACAAAAACCAAAATTTCCAAGCTCCAAGAAAAAATCCAAAGTCCCAATAAAATGCTCCAAGCTCTATAAAAACAAACACCAAAGCTCTCTAACCAAAAATATCCAAGCTCAAAACCCTAATTATTTAAGCTAAACAAATATTTAAAAACCAAAATTACCTCCACCAAGGGATAACTCTAAATCCACCAAGCTATATCCTCCAATCTCTTCTTCTCCTTCCTTTCTTCTCTCTTTTTCCTTTCTTTCTTTCTTGCTTCTTTGCTCTCTTTCTTTCTGTTCGTGAAGCATCAGAGGAGGAAGGTGGTGGTAGGTGGGGGTGGTGAGGCTATCTCAAGGGAGGTGTGGTCACCACCCTTAAAGAAGCTCCAGATCAAACCCTTAATTAAGATTAGCTTAATTAAGTGCTAATTAACAAGTAAGCTAAGTTTAAAAACAATAAAAGATACTTACCTTTAAATCCAAAACCCCTCAACAATGCCATTTACATCAAGCAAAAGGAAAATAAAATTAACATTAGCAAAACCATTAAAAATAATAATAAAATAATCCAAAAATGCCCAACTCCAACTCACTTTTTGCCTTCGGGCCCTCCGCTGCCGTCCGGAACCTCCCGAACCCCGCTGTAAATCAAAAATACACGCGTCCACAACTTTTTCTCTTCAAAAAGCTCATCCGTTGAGTCGGGGTGCTCAATTCAAATACCGGCTCCGAAATTGCCAGTTCCGACTCACTTTTTGCCTCCGGATCTTCCGCGTCGGTCCGGAACCTCCCGAACTTCGCTGTAAATTGAAGGTATACCCGTTCCAAGTGTTCCCGCATTTCCGGCACTCCACTGCGAAGTCGGTAACTTCTAAATCTCATCCTCAATCGGCATACAAAGCCCGGAAAAATCCCGAATCGAGTTGGAGCTTCTGCGTTGATCCGAATCAACCCGGCATCAACTGTAAACTCAAAAGCAACATGTCCAAGGCAACTCTCTGCTCCATGCCATCTTGTGTGGTCGGCGCGCTATCCGAAGACCCGGTACTCTACAGAACCTGTTCATCAAGGAGAAGCATCAGGTGTACTTGGCCACGCACTTTTTGGAGAAGGACGCCGAGACTTGGTGGCGTCGTGTTCGTCCAGCGGGACCGTCGGGTGTACCTTTATTGACTTGGGCAGAGTTTCGAGCTTTGCTGCTCGGGGTTTATTTTCCCGACAGTGCAAAGCAGAAACTGGAAGGGGATTTGCGACGATTGCAGCAGGGGGATCGGCCCCTTCGAGACTACATCCTTGAGTTTCAGCGGCTTTTGAGCAGTGTGCCCCACGTTGCTCGGGATGAGGCCCAGAAGGTTGAGCTATTCGAGAGAGGCCTGCATAAGGATATTTATCCCCTTGTACACTCGCATAGAGCGCAGACTTTGGATGCAGCTATTGATCACGCGCAGTGGGTCGACAGAGGATCCGTAGTTATGTCTGAGCGGGGGCTGGCGCCTGGGACTAGTTTGGGAGAGAAGCGCCCGGCGCCGTCGGACTTTGGTCAGTCGAGCAGGCCGAGACCGTCGAGACCACCACGATTCCAGCCTCGAGGTCGTGGGTCTCAGGGGAGGCAGAGATCAGGGGGTTCCCGGCCGCCTAGACAGCAGCAGCAGCAGCAGCAGAGGCGCACCGATGGATGTGTTATTTGTGGCGGACCCCACACACCTCCGCAGTGTGATCAGCGTCAGGGTAGGTGTTACCGTTGTGGGCAGGCAGGGCACAGAGCATGGTCTTGTCCTAGAGCGGGGTCATCGGTAGCACCGACAGCTTCGGCTCATCCTCCGCTTTTCCAGACAGGTGGAGCTTCGACGGGTTACGGCCAGGGAGATAGGGCCACTTCATCGCGGCAGTCAGACAGGCGACCACCTCCGAGCGGGCGAGTTTATGCCGCACAGGTCGAGGATTCAGGGGCAGCTAGCCACGTGGTGGCAGGTATTATTCTTATCTCCTCTACTCGCACTAGAGCTTTATTCGATACCGGAGCATCGCATTCATTCATCAGTAGGGCATTTGCATCTTTGCATGGGCTTGAGATAGGACCGTTAGTTTGTGCTCGTGAGGTTCAGATTCCTGATCACGTGTTGTACGTAGATGAGTGTTGTCGGTCCTGCCCAGTTCAGTTAGGACCCTGGATTTTGCCTGTTGATCTTTTGGTCCTTCGTCAGCTGCGGGATTTCGATGTAGTGTTGGGTATGGATTGGTTGACTCAGTATTATGCTACCATCGATTGTAGAGAGAGGACTGTGACCCCTCGTGAGCCGGGTCAGGAGGAGTTTGTTTATAGGGGTTGTCAGAGTACGCTGTTTGTAGCGACGATCTCTTCTGCTAGGGCACGACATATGTTGAGTCGTGGTTGTGTCGCTTTCTTAGCGACTGTTGTAGAGGTGCCTACGGCGATGCCTGGGCTCGAGGACATCCCTATCGTCCGAGAGTATCCAGATGTGTTTCCTCCTGAGCTATCTTCTATGCCACTGGATCGAGAGATAGAGTTTGTGATTGATGTAGTTCCCGGAACTACACCAATCTCCAAGGCACCCTACAGGATGGCCCCTGCAGAGTTGAGGGAGCTAAAGGCTCAGTTACAGGATCTCTTGGATCGTGGGTTTATTCGACCAAGTGTTTCACCCTGGGGAGCCCCGATCCTGTTTGTGAAGAAGAAAGACGGGTCACTCAGGCTTTGTGTTGACTACCGGGAGTTAAATAAAGTGACCATCAAGAACAAGTATCCCCTTCCTCGTATTGATGATTTATTTGATCAGCTTCAGGGAGCTACGGTCTTCTCGAAGATAGATCTTCAGTCCGGTTACCACCAGCTGAGGGTGAGGGCCGAGGATGTATCCAAGACGGCGTTCAGGACTCGGTACGGGCATTATGAGTTCACAGTGCTGCCTTTTGGATTGACGAATGCCCCTGCCGCTTTTATGGATCTGATGAACCGAGTGTTCCAGCCGTACTTGGACCGTTTTGTGGTGGTCTTCATCGATGACATCTTGGTTTATTCCCATAGCGACTTTGAGCACGAGGAGCACTTGAGGATAGTGCTGCAACTTCTGAGAGAAAAGAAGTTGTATGCCAAGCTGAAGAAGTGCGCTTTCTGGCTTCGAAAAGTTTCATTCTTAGGCCATGTTGTTTCAGCCGCAGGAGTGGCAGTGGACCCGACGAAGATAGATGCAGTTCGGGATTGGCCTAGACCTACGACGGTGACAGAGATTCGGAGCTTCTTGGGCCTAGCAGGCTACTACCGTCGGTTCGTAGAGGGCTTTGCGAAGCTCTCTACTCCCCTCACCAGATTGACCAGGAAGGGGACGAGATTTGTATGGACTGAGCAGTGCCAGCAGAGCTTCGACGAGTTGAAGCTTCGACTGATTTCAGCGCCGATCCTTGCATTGCCAATTATGGGAGAGGGATTTACGGTTTACAGTGATGCCTCCCACAGCGGCTTAGGTTGTGTTTTGATGCAGCGTGATAGGGTAATTGCTTATGCGTCACGGCAATTAAAGGATTATGAAAAGAATTACCCTACTCACGATTTGGAGCTAGCCGCGGTTGTTTTTGCTCTGAAGCTTTGGCAACACTATCTCTACAGCGAGCACTGCGAGATATTCACCGACCACAAAAGCCTGAAGTACTTGTTTACTCAGAAGGAGCTTAATTTGAGGCAACGCCGGTGGTTAGAACTGTTAAAGGATTACGATCTGAGCATACAGTATCATCCCGGCAAAGCCAATGTGGTCGCGGATGCCTTGAGTAGGCGATCAGGACAGTCCTTGAGTTTGTTGATTACTGAGCAGATGCCGTTGAGGGAGCAGTTGAGGCGATTGGATATCGAGGTTGTGTCCCCTGGGGATTCTGCAAGACTTATGTCCTTGATCTTGCAGCCCACTCTGTTGGACAGGATTAGAGAGAAACAGAGTGGGGACCCCTATCTTGAGAGGATTAGAGACCAGGTTCAGCGTGGTCAGGGTGGGGACTTTTCTGTGGATGCAGCGGGAGTACTTAGGTACAGGGACCGCTATTGTGTGCCCGTGGACTTGGAGATTAGAGAGCTGATCCTGAGGGAAGCTCACTATACACCTTACACCCTCCATCCTGGGGGAACTAAGATGTATAGGGATTTGAGGGCACAGTTTTGGTGGCATGGCATGAAGAGAGATATTGGAAGGTTTGTGGCCCATTGTCTAACTTGCCAGCAAATTAAAGCTGAGCATCAGGTTCTAGCTGGCAAGCTACAGAGCCTTCCAATACCTGAATGGAAATGGGATCGTGTCACTATGGACTTCATTGTTGGACTGCCGAGGACTCAGAGTGGAGCTGATGCCATATGGGTGATTGTGGATCGATTGACCAAATCAGTCCACTTTTTACCGATACAGTCGAGTTGGACCTTAGAGAGGTTAGCACAGTTATACTTGGACGAGATTGTGAGGCTACACGGGGTGCCAGCTTCGATTGTGTCTGATAGGGACCCGAGGTTCACTTCACAGTTTTGGAAGAGATTGCAGACGGCCTTGGGGACCCAGCTTCAGTTTAGCACTGCCTTTCACCCACAGACTGACGGACAGTCCGAGCGGACCATTCAGACTCTAGAGGATATGTTGAGAGCTTGTGTCCTGAGCTTTAGCGGCAGCTGGGATCGACATTTGAGGTTAGCAGAGTTTGCCTATAACAATAGCTTCCAGGCGAGCATTCAGATGGCGCCCTACGAAGCATTATATGGACGGAAATGTCGATCGCCTTTATGTTGGAGTGACGTGGGCGAAAGGAAAACTTTGGGGCCAGATTTGCTTTTGGAGGCCGAGGAAAAGGTTAAGGTTATTCGGCGCCATTTAGTGACTGCACAGAGCCGACAGAGGAGCTACGCCGATAGGAGGCGGCAAGACTTAGAGTTTCAGGTGGGAGATCATGTCTTCCTGAGAGTCTCGCCCTCTCGAGGGATACGTCGATTTGGAGTGCACGGGAAGCTGAGTCCGCGTTTTATTGGACCATTTGAGGTATTGGAGCGCATTGGACCCGTCGCCAATCGAGTTGTGCTACCGCCGCGGTTGGCAGGTACTCATGATGTGTTTCATGTATCCGTCTTGAGGAGGTATGTTTATGATCCCTCGCACATATTGGATTTCACTTCCTTAGAGTTGGATGAGGAGCTGCACTTTCAGGAGCGCCCGATGCGAATTCTTGCTCGCGAGACGAAAGAATTGCGCAATCGGGTTATACCTTATGTGAAGGTATTATGGAGCCATCATGATGAGAGAGAGGCCACTTGGGAACCTGAGGATGAGCTGAGGAGTACCTATTCCTATCTATTCGAGACCCCTACCTAAGATTTGAGTTCTTTGGGTTTCGAGGACGAAACCTATTGAAAGGGGGGAGAGTGTAGAATACCGGATTTTTGGATTGAGCACACCGACTCCACGGATGAGCTTTTTGGGTGAGAAAAGCTGTGGGCATGTGTATTTTCATATTACAGCGGAGTTCGGGAGGTTCCGGACTGCGGCGGAGGGCTCGAGGGCGAAAAGTGAGTTGGAGTTGCCTTTAAAGGATTAATTAATTATTTAATTAAATTAATTGTTACTTACCTGTTGGTGGCTTTGGTGGCTTCAGAGGTGCTGTGGAGGATTGGAGTTGCTTTGGGTTGGGAGGACTTGGTTAATTAGGTTGGTAATTAAGTTCTTTTTATTATTAATTATGCCAGCTGCCTTGCACATGTTTTAATTAGTCTCTTTTTATAAATTTTGTTTGGGCTGCCACCTCATTAGCTTCTCCCTGCAAGCAGAGCTAAGCGAAGGAAGAAGAGGGAGTGAGAAGAAGAAGAAGAAGACGAAGAAGAGGAAAAAGAAAGGAGGGTTGTTTTGAGAGGGTGAACTTGGGTGAGGACTCACTGTTTGTTGCCGAGTGGAGCGCGCGCGTCGAGCGTCGGCAAGGTATGTTGTTTGTGCAGTTTTTTTTTCTCTTTGGTTGGAAGGTTTTTTTTGAGCTATTGGGTTTCTTTATTTTATTTTTTTTTAAAATTGGGGTGTGTTCAGGCTGCCGGACTGCGTGTCCGTGGTGAGGGTGCCGCAGCTGGGTGAGCCGCGCGCGCACAAAGGGCGTGCGCGCGGCTAGCGCGAAACTACTGCGCGGGCGTGTGTGAGCACCGCGCGCAGCAGGCGCCATGCTGCCGCCAGCGTGCAGAAGGGCACTGCGCCGCTTGCGGTGTGTGCGCCTGGGCGCTGCTCAGCATTGCGGGCGGCGCCAGGGCGCCGCGCTCTGGCGTGGACGCGCGCAGCACAGCTGGCTGCACGCGGGTGCGCACGGTCACTCGCAGCGCTGCGGGGCCGCGTGCGGGCCGCGCGAAGCGCTGCGGGGCGCCGCGCGGGCGGCCCTAGCGCCGCGCGGCAGGCCCTGCGCCGCGCGGCATGAGCCCTGCGCCGCACGGCAGGCCCGAGGCCGCGCGGCGGGCGTGCAGGCGCCTTGCGGCTGGTTCGTGCGCCGCGCGGCATGCGCCTTCGCAGCGAGCGGCAGAGCATGGCGCCGCGCGGCTGGCAGCGGGTGCGCAGGAGCCGTGCAGGCTGTGGCTTGGCGGCGCGCTGCGGCGCGTGCGCGAGCAGTTTTTCGCGTGGCGTTTTCGTCGACCTGAGGTTGGTTTTCGTCGGTGAGTTCGTGGGTTTGACCGTGCTTACTAATTCTGGTTTCTCTCACTCTTTTCTTGCAGTTGGTGGTACAGTTTTGGGACTACTTGGCCAAATTTGAGTATTTTCGCCACGTGGAGCCGAGGGAGCTTGGTTGCTCAGTTTGGGCTGTGGTTTGGCTTTGGGTGAGCCGGTGTGCGTGCGAATTTTTCTGTAGACCTCTGGTGGGTTGGATTTTCTTCCAAAAATTATGGAATGCCCTTTAATGCCTGTGAATGCAAATTAATCATGTCTAATGTGCTATTTTTGCCATTATTAAATCTGATAGTTGTCTGAAAATTTTTGAAAAATTCGTTGGAACCCCGGATTATTTTTAGTGCACTCCTTATTCTGCATGACACTTGTTTTGTGTATAGTTGGCATCACTATTGCTCCTAGATCAGTTTTAAAAATCGGGAAAAATCTTTTTATGCAAAAATTGGTCTTTTAAAGGTGTTTTTAAATATTGTGAGTACATCAGGGTTATGTTGTGGGTTCTCAGATTTGCTAGTTGGGCACTAGAGTCTTGGGATTTTAGCGAGGCTTGTCAGATTGAGTCGAGGGATGTTTTCCGACTTAGACATGAGTGTGAGTAGTGTTATTTGAGCATTCGAGTTTTTCCGATCTGATTGATCGTGGACTATAGCCTGCATGTGCCGCTTGCTGAGACAGATGAGACACGCTTGATACCCGGTGGAGTCGCTCCCCTCGGGTTACGCTCCGGATGCGTTGATGCGATGATGCCCCTGGCGGAGTTACCATGGGGTCACTTGAGTGAGATTGAGATAGTCAGTTAGGACGCCCCACGTAAATCCCGTCCTCATGTAGATGTGTGGTAGTGGGCAGGTGCGTTCCTAGACGACAGGCGCAGGCTTGACTGGACCCTATGTGGCAGTCATTGAGGTTGGGTGACATGAGCGGGTGGTTGCATCTTATGTTCTTAGATGGATTTTTTCTTTGAGCATCACACTTGAGGCATGTAGTGATAGTTTTACTTCCAGCTTGCATTTATCTATCTATCTATCTATCTATCTATCTATCTATCTATCTATCTGTTTTTGCCTTCAGTGGACTTAGTGGGCATACCGTGGATTTTTGGTGACGGTACCCACTGAGATCTGCCTTTTGCAATAGATCTCACACCCGCTGTGGTGACAGGTGTTCCTGAGGCGGCTATTCCAGGTTCAGCTCGTGCGGAGCCTTCAGACCGAGGTAAGGGCGTGGCCGGCTAGATCCTACCCGAGTCTGTCGTGTTAGAGGTAGAGTCACCCCTATTTTTGGTTTCCACTTTTGTACCAGACAGTGACAGTGTATTTATGTTTTGAGAGATAGTGGATGTATGTATTTGGATTTTTATTAGTGGACTTATGTATTTGCACGTTTATTATTTAGTGATTTCAACAGTTCAATTTTATTTCTCTAGTGTAGTTTCTTTTCAGCTCTGATACTTGTATAGCTATAGATCTCTTTTGCAGGTTAGACGCTACGTCTGTGCGGCAGTTTCCGTACAGACGGCGGATCTGTTGGCGAGCCCGGGGTCGCAGTTCGACCCCGGGGCGTGACAGACTCAGCAAGGGAAGCGGTGATGACCCCTACTCCCGAGGTGTCCGCAGCTGCAGGAGAAGCAACGGATCAGCGGACCGAACAGGAAAGAGTGAGGACGAACCTGACGGAGTTCAAGAAGCACGATCCGCCCACCTTTGAGGGAGAAACGACCGACCCTTGGGTCGTAGAGAAATGGGTGGATACCATGGAGAAGCTTTTTGAGGACCTACTGATGGAGGAACATGAACGGGTTCCCTTAGCCGTCCACTTTCTTGAAGGGAACGCCCGTATCTGGTGGAAGACGGTACGCCCGGACCCGTCTACGAATACTCCACTACCGTCGTGGTCAACTTTCAGAGAGGAACTGTTTGGAGCGTTCTTTTCCAACAGTGTTAAACGACAGATGGAAGACGCCACGTCCCGGAATGAGAAATAGCAGGTAACGTTTTATGGTACTTTTCTCTCTGCTTTTTGATTGGGAGAACCGGATACACCCGAGCGTCCTACACTGTCCGACTTCTTCCCTTTTCCCCGTCTTACCCGGCGTTGTTAAGAGGGAGGTTCTCACCCCATTAGGTTTTTAGTCTAGCCCTCCCTAGCATACACAGGCGGATAGGTTCTCACGAAGTGAGACAAAAAGGGATCCTTTTGCGGGTTATTTGGGTGTCTAGGAACTAAGTATGCCCAACACCCTGCCTCGTGGCAATAGGGCCAGCAGACCGATAAATTGAGTGGGGCTGCGGCCCCCCTGTAGACCCAGCGTCCAGGTGGGTTGAATTCGGTCGAAATCGTGGCCACTATGTCTGAACGCTTTCAGTGAGCTGGTTGTGTGATCTCTGCGTCTCGAGCCAGGAAACTAATAGAGGGCGGGTGCGTGGCCTATTTGGCCTCGGTGAACTTAGCAGCTCGACCCACTCCCTCACTTTCTGACATCCCAGTTGTAAGGGAATTTCCGGATGTATTTCCGGCGGAACTCCCTGGGATGCCACCCGAACGAGAGGTCGACTTCCCTATTGAACTACTCCCAGGCACTAAACCCATCACCAAAGCACCATACAAGATGGCCTTCGCCGAGTTGAAGGAACTCAAGGCACAGCTGGAAGACCTTTTGGATAAAGGCTTCATCAGACCGAGCATGTCGCCATGGGGCGCGCCCGTTCTGTTCGTAAGGAAGAAGGACGGAAGCCTTCGCTTGTGCATAGACTATCGGGAAATAAACAAGGTCACCATCAAGAATAAATACCCCCTGCCGCGGATCGACGATCTGTTCGACCAGCTACAAGGGGCAACGGTGTTCTCAAAGATTGACCTGCAGTCCGGCTACCATCAGCTCAGAGTTAGAGGTGAGGATATCCCCAAAACGGCTTTCCGGACTCGCTACGGCCACTACGAATTCACGGTAATGCCGTTCGGGCTCACCAATGCCCCAGCGGTGTTCATGGACATGATGAATAGGGTGTTCAAACCCTTTTTAGATCTATTCGTAGTGGTCTTCATCGATGACATCCTCATCTACTCCCGTACAAATGAGGAACATGAGGAGCACCTACGTATAGTCCTTCAGACCCTCCGGGACCAGAAACTCTATGCCAAACTCAAAAAGTGTGAGTTTTGACTCCGCGAGGTGGACTTTTTGGGGCATATTGTTTCGGCGTCTGGAATTGCAGTAGACCCGAGGAAGATAGACTCCGTGACCGACTGGCCGCGACCGACAACAGTAACAGAGGTTCGAAGCTTCCTGGGTCTGGCAGGGTATTACAGGCGCTTCGTGGAAGGCTTCTCCAAAATAGCCACCCCCTTGAATCGTCTAACCCGAAAAGGGGAGTAATTTATCTAGACGGACCAATGCCAGAAGAGTTTTGAGGAACTCAAGGACAAATTGACGCGGGCCCCGGTCCTCGCTTTACCGGAGCCCGGGGAGGACTATGAGATTTACTGTGACGCGTCGCGAAACGGTCTCGGAGGTGTGCTTATGCAACGGGGTAAGGTCATAGCCTATGCGTCAAGACAACTTAAGGAGTACGAACGAAATTACCCCGTGCACGACTTGGAGCTTGCAGCAGTCGTGTTTGCCCTCAAGCTGTGGAGACAGTACTTATACGGGACTCACTGCAATGTGTACTCCGATCACCAGAGCCTCAAGTACCTCTTTACTCAAAAGGAGTTAAATTTACGGCAAAGGCGCTGGCTCGAGCTGTTAAAGGACTACGACCTGTCGATCCACTATCACCCCGGAAAGGCAAACGTGGTGGCCGACGCCTTGAGCCGCAAAGGGCAGACAATGGAATCAGGGGCAAATGCCGTTACCCAACAGGACCGTTTGATTGCAGAATTCTCGCAATTAAGACTGGAGGTAGTACCGGCAGGAACGGTCGCACAACTCCTGACCCTGGTGGTTAGGCCTACCCTACTCGATAAGATCTTGGAGGGACAATCGACTGATACCTAGCTACAACTTGTGCGAGACAGAATACCCTCAGACCAAGGGGGCGATTTCGCAATAAGCTCTGATGGCACGATACGATTCCGAGGGCGAATTTGCGTGCCTGACTTACCGGAGCTCAAAGAGGAAATCCTGAGGGAAGGGCATACTGCTCCCTACGCAGCGCACCCTGGGGGAACGAAGATATACAAGGATATTAAACAAACTTTCTGGTGGCCTAAGTTGAAGGGAGACGTGACCCGATTCGTGGCGCATTGCCTGGTGTGCCAACAAGTGAAGGCCAAACATCAACGCCCAGCAGGGAAGTTACAACCGTTGCCTGTGCCGGAATGGAAGTAGGAGATGATTACCATGAATTTTGTGACCGGCTTTCCGAGATCGCCACAAGGACATGATGCGATATGGGTCATAGTGGACCGTTTGACGAAATCGGCCCATTTCCTGCCCATACATACGACGTGGACTCGGGAACGACTGGCGCAAACATACATTAATGAGATAGTGAGATTGCATGGAATACCGGCGTCTATTACGTCGGACAGGGACACGCGGTTTGTGTTGAACTTTTGGCAGAGCCTACAACGAGCAATGGGAACCAAACTGCATTTCAGCACGGCTTTTCACCCGCAAACTGACGGACAATCGGAACGGGTGATCCAGATTTTGGAGGATATGCTCAGAGCATGCGTATTAGACTTGGGCGAAGGGTGGTCTCGATACCTACCCCTTGTGGAATTCGCCTACAACAACAGTTACCAGGTCAGCATTCAAATGGCGCCATACGAGGCCCTATACGGGCGCCGCTGTCGGTCTCCAATATGCTGGGACGACTTGGGGGAGCACAAATTTTTGGGACCAGATTTGGTAGAGGAGACCGAAGCGAAAGTGCGCCTTATGAAGCAACGGCTGCTGACTGCCCAGAGCCGACAGAAAAGTTACGCGGACCACAAACGAAGGGATTTGGAATTCATGGTGGACGAGCACGTGTTGCTCCGAGTTTCGCCTTCAACGGGGACCCGACGTTTCGGCCTGAGGGGGAAATTAAGTCCGAGGTACGTGGGACCGTTCGAGATCCTAGAACGTATGGGCCCAGTGGCGTACCGGTTGGCTTTGCCGCCGAATCTTGATCGAGTCCACAACGTGTTTCACATCTCGATGCTTCAGAAGTACCTTTCCGACCCCTCTCACGCCCTTGATGTTTCCACGATCGAGTTACAAGAGGACTTAAGCGTTGAGGAGACGCCGGTGCGGATCTTAGCGTGAGAAGACAAGAAATTGCGTAATCGGACCATCCCCTATGTGAAGGTCCAGTGGAGCAATCACGAAGAACGCAAAGCAACGTGGGAACTGGAAACGAAGATGAGGGAGTCTTTTCCCGAATTATTTAGCGAGAGTTGAGAATAAGTTTCGAGGACGAAACTTCTTATAAAGTGTGAGTGGTGTAATGACATGACTTTTCTAGTGATATTTTACCCTCCTGTTAATAAAGTGCTTCTTTTAGTGAATCTGAATTACCGAGTTTTCGTAAGTTGGTCGATGTATTGCACGAGTATTTTTCTGTGAAAGAGCTCAAAAAACGATGACCGACGGTGCGATCGGATCTGAAATCCGACCTTGGGATCTCCCGGAACAGGGTCTTTACTGTTGCGATGACTTAGCGCGCATCGAAATCCGTGCGAAATATCCCGCATGCTTTTCAAGGAAGTTACGGGTTTATCCCGTGTAATTAATTAATCAAATTATTTGTTATTTGCTATTAAATATTTGAGTGGGGGAAATATTCGTACGTACTAGAGAAAATCCCACTTTTCGCAAAAAGAGAAACCCTAGCCGGAGAGCAAAAGAAAGAAAAGAAAAGAACGAAACCCTAACCGGAGGAAAAAGAGAAGAGAGGAAAAAGGCGGAGGAGTCCGATCACCCCGATCAACGTGCTGGAAAGAGGAGTGCGATCGGATCGTCTTCCCCGTCGGAAATTGCGGTAAGTGGAATTTGTTTTACGCATCGTTGGGGTTTTCGTATCTTTTTCCGTCGTCGTCGTCACCGCCTCCGTCCCCGTCGTCCTCGCCGCCCCCGCGCGATCTAGGGCGCCGCCGCCGGTGGCGCGCGCCGCGCGACACTATGACGCTCGGGGCGCCACCCGCAGGCGGCGCGCACGCCGGGCCGCGGGCGGCGGCGTCCGCACTGTAAGGCACCGCGCGGGCGCCACCCGCGGGCGCGCGCCGCGCGGCCTCGTGCCGCGCGGGGCGCCCGCGGGCGAGCGGGCGCCGCGCGGGCGCCACCTGCGGGCGCGAGTCGCGCGGCCTCGTGCCGCGCGGGGCGCCCGCGGGCACCACCCGCGGGCGCGCACCGCACAGCCTCGCGCCGCGCGGGGAGCCCGCGGGCGGCGGCGTCCGCCCGGGCAAACGCCGCAGGCGACGGCGTCCGCGTGGGTGGATGGCATGCGAGGGCCGTCGCCGTACGCACGCCATTACGGGGTTTTCGTCGCGATGATAAGTTTGGGTTTTCGTCGCATAGTTAGATCTTGATTTTCCGTCTTTGCGGTATTGGTGCGTTATATTGATTATCGTTTTTGGGGACTTCCTTAGGTCCAAGTGCGCAGCGGGAGTGTGTCAAAGATCCAGTTGTTCCGATCTTCCCGCAACCAGGTGGGTACCTTGCAATAAGTGCTTTATGTTATCATAACAAGTATACTAACAAGTCTAATAAAGTAGATGAGATGTATCAACTGTTTTAAACCTATCGCATAAGTATTTCCCGTTTCTTCCATTATTAACTGTGGCGACTGAGTGTCGCGGTGATTGATACACGCCGACTTCGGCAATTCATGTAATTAAATGCTTACACGCACACCGGCGGTTTGGCCACCGATAGGTGTACTTTTCCGGAATTGTGGTACGTTGACCCGTGTACCCCACAAAAGTAAAGGTATCGAGTGTGGACCCCTCGCGCCAGCTAAAGTTGTGGCACTAGCACCGTGGAGGGGTTAAAAGCATTATGCAAGCAAAGTAATCGTTCACGAGGGGGTCATAAGACCTTCCGACAGGTATCATGTAATTAAATCAAGGGATGTGGACTCATGAAGGGAAAAGCGAAAGGTTCCAGTGTATTCGGTTTGCTTTAAAAATACTTCTAATTGTTTTGATCATCTACTTTATTTGTCACTGACTTTACCCACACTGTGACAGGTTTGACTAGGTGTAGTAGTCGGGACGATGGTGAGGCAGCGTCTAAAGGACATTAGCCCACGGAGGCTTTATTCCGTCGTTCTTGCTCTTGGGTTATCTCATCTCTTTTCCTTTTAAGCTTTTAAGTTTCAATTGTTTGGATGTGGAACGTTATGAATGTTGGTTTGAGAGTTATTCTAATATTGTGAATTTTGGGATGTTTTTACTCGATTTAAATGCGGCATGTTTTACACTAAATAAAAGGATTTCGAAAACACTTTGCAAAACCAAGTGTCGTGTGGGCACTACTTTGTAAAACCCTGAATTTATCCTTTCAAATGATGTAGCCACCCTATTGTGACTTGTGTAAATGCTTTTCCAAAATCTAGGTGTCGTGTGGACACCGTTTGCAATCCGTAGTTTTATCTCTGGATGTTTTAATGTAAATAAATGGTATTACTCTCTCTCGGCGTATTCACTGTGACTGTGTGGTTAAAGAATGATGTTGTAAATATGACGCCGTGCATATACAAAGGAGACTCTGTCCGTTTAAAGAGTGAATTTGTATATGTGGCGGGTCTAACGCGCTCCGGTAGGCGAGGTCGTTTACAGAAAAAATATATATATATATATATATATATATGTACGTTTTCCGCTAATTCTTAGACCTCCGGGGCGTGACAGGTCGCAAGAGGCATCAAAAAAGTCCCAAGGTTGGAAGAGAACTCCCTTTTTATAGCCACAAAGAAATCTGTCAAAACTCAGCTCAAACCCAAGGTTTCGAGCGCCCAAAAATAGTAGGGGTGCGCCCGGACACGTGGAGCCCATCCAAAGTGCGCCCGAAACCCCGATTGCGCGTCCACAGCACGCCACGCGTCCCCCCGACAAGTTGGTAGGCGCCAGCCAATCACGGCGCGCCACGTGGCGGCGATATGGTGCGCCCACGTTGACTGCGCCGCGCCCGCCGGGTCTGCAAGGCCGGTCCAATCGCTGGCCACCACGTGTCACACGCCGCGCGAATCATAGCGCGACACATGTCCCGATTGACCCATCCGCGACCTCATGTGCCAACTCCCGGGTGCCCGAAACATGGATTCGGACGCCCGAATCCTCCAAAAACACAAAAAAAGTGTTTTGCTCAATTTTTCACGCTGACTCCGTTTCTCGCGTCCGTATGGCACGCAAACACACTCGACCGACAAAGATAGGTGTCTACATGCTGCTGACCACATAGCCAACATCCACTATGATTCAGGTCACCACAACTATACTTATAAGAGTACCAAGTAATTGGTGCTTGTAAATATCCTATCATTAAATCTATCCCTTTGACTAATTTCACCATTTAGATTATGCTATTCTACCAATCACCCACTAACCAAGGGGCCCACTATCATTCTAACCACACATCCTTTCATGCAATGGTCAAAAATCTACAAACACCAATGACTTATACTTTTAAAAACATAAGAGCTCAATTCATCCAACATTATATTACTGCATTAAACCAAACGCGATAATACAGAATCAGTAGTAATCTAATTCAGAAATCTCATATACATGATTATGTCAAAATAAATTATAATATTACATAACACGAACCAAATGCACCCTTAGAGAAAAGAAGTAAAAGATCAAGCTCAAATCATTTGCAATGCCATAACAAAAGATCTATCACTTAAGGGAAAGGAATATGAATCACAGGTGCAGAGTTTGACAAGAATTCCTCCTAAATACAAAAAGATTCCAAATTAAGAGCCTACAACATTAGGTGTTGAAAATTCAAAATCTGTCAAGAAAATACTTCATCAAATTTGAGAAAAAAACTGTATTGAGAAGGATCTCTATGGAACTAGAACTCTATAGGGTTATTACATATCTCATCTGTTCATTCAATCAATAAAAAGCCTCTCTTAATGTACTCCGAACAAGGAAATGACAAACACATTGCAGATTCAACCAAATATGATTTTGACATCAATGTACTCAAAACCAAATTTCTATTACCAAGAGTCCCTTGTAATCCGCTACCAAACAATTCACTACGGCATGCAACAAGAGTCACATTGCATAGCCAAGGAACCAAAACAGCGAATGCCAACCCAAATTGATGCTTATAAGCCCTGCAGATTCTTGATACATACTTCCCCGTAGGCAAAATGCTTTCGATAGGATAATTATCTCTTGTATCGATGGTTAATAAGTCCGAGTCAGAGTGGAGATTTACTACAACTGTACCATGCAATGGATGAATTCTATGTTTTAAGTGTTTGAGGAAAAGACTATCAGAATCCCAAAACTTATAAGGAAAAATGTCGTCCCCATCATATGCGTCGATGAAGACCAAGTCGTAAACATTACAGTTTTCAATTATGAAATCTTCAGCGTCGCATCTATAGAGGAAGAGACGGTCATGGATGCCTTCCCAGAGAAGTTTATCAATATCAGGAGGTGGTGTGAAAGAGTGACTGGTTTTGCTTGGATCGAGGCCGAGATGACGACAGGATCGATATCCACGACATGGACAGTGGCTCCTGTAAAGACATCAAGACATACCAGGTAATGATGTTTAGAGGGCTAATTACAAATTTTGCCCACAAAGTTTGACCTTGATTTCAATTTTAACCCTGTCATTTCAGTTGTGACAATTGAGACAATCTAGTTTGTTCTGCATAAGATAAGTCCTTCCAGCAGTCCATCTGAAGAAGTAGCACATCAGAGTCGCCAGACATTCCTCTCTTAAAATCAAGACTCGGGGCACGAAATTGAGATTAAAGTCAAAACTCAGGGACGAAATTAAACTAGAGATCATACTTCATCAAGCAAACTGAAACACAAAGGATCGCATTCAAATTAGGGTCAAACTTCAGGAATTTGATAATTGTTACAATTGAAACTTCAAGGATGAAAGTGAAATTTGAGTAAAAAATGTTAAAATTTGAGTGAATGATAAACGAAATTTGCAATTGGCCTTTTTCTTTTTTAAAGAGAAAGGTCAAGTGGAGATGCTAAGAGAAAAAAAAAAAAAAGAAATGGTATTTCTAAATTTCTATTTGTTTGCATAAACAACATCCAACACCTCAAAATGAGTGGCTTAAGCATGTTATTTTTAAAATTCCTTTTTACTTTTCCACTCTGCAATAAGGTGAACCCATGATGTTTGCAGTAAGTAGTGAAATAACCTCATAACTTTTTTCTGTGTACTTGAAGTAATGAGATGCACCAGAATAACACAGCAAATAAATCTCAGTCGACGCAGGAATCTTTAGTTATGCACAATGAGGGAGCAAGAAGGAAATATAAAGGTCATCATACGATTTCAATTGAATCCTAATAAAAACTTAGTGGAAAGGATGAGTACTGCTCACCACTTATTTTACTGGCCAAAAATAATGGTAGGCTGCCACCACCATGACCGATACATAGAACGTTCAGACTCCTTTCTCCTAGAACTGCCTCAGAAAGATCATAAGAGGAGGAAGCCAATGTCGTCAATCCTGCTGATACCATGCTTTTCAGATCTGCCAATGACCACATATCAGATTTAACACAAGATCAAATGATTATGTGAGAAGATTTGAAATCATCTATCATTATATTTAATTGAAGCACTATCAAGTGCAACCACTGTTAGCTGCTAGCCAAGAGTTCAGCATGAAAACATGATCAAAACGGTGTTGGAAGAAGCTGTTTACGCAGAACAAAGTTTGTTACAGACATTCAATAATCAATACTGCTGCCTATGGCTGTTTTTTTGTGTGCGCGCGCCTGCATGCGTATGCGGACTTTGGTTTACATAGAGCAGAAAACTTGCCTTATTCGAGACTAGCTCCAAATAATTGCCAATACCTCTTACACACGTGTATCAAATAATCAGCAAACTACAATAAAAAGAGGGGCAATGTACAATAGGGAAGCAATCACCACTCATGGTCTATTACTTAGAAGGAACTACTATAATTGATGATCCACCAGACCTAATTTTATAATTTATTCTGCTAAAAAGTTTAACTTGTTACTGAAGGTAATTCACATTACAAAAAAAAAATTCTTTAAAAAAAACTGGAAGATATCAAATAACAACATAGATGAAGGAAAACATCAAGCAATATATGTAAGGGAATACACAGTCAAGGGGTAAGTTCACTCGTTCTGATGCGACCCCCTCCCTCGCCAAACCCCCAAATAGATAGAGGGTGAAAATGTTGAAAATGAATGGAATATTAGGCAGAGAGAAAAAGAGAGAGAGTAAATACACATAAAGACACATACAAATGCATACATTATATGTATGTATGACATTCATGTACGTACATATATGTATGTATGACATTCATGTACGTACATAAATGTATGTTGACAATTGAATTGTACTGAGAAAATCTGAATTTGCATCCGAATCTGAAGACTTTTGCAAGTCCCTGACTGAATCAGAGTCAGAATCCAACTTGGATAGACTACCTATCAATATAATCTAACAATGACTGAATTGGGACCAACTTGGTTGAATAATTACATAACACTTTTCACCCTTACACAGAGACACACAAACGAAACAGGAAAAAGAAAAAAGAAAGAAGTTAAAAGTACACATGCGGTCGTCATGCCCATTGGGAATGGTGCAAAAAGGATTCTGAATCACACAAAAGAAATACCTAAGAGCTTTGTTCATAGATTCCTAAAAGGTGATACTTTAGTGCAGTCCATGACATGCATTTTAATATATAAACAGTTCAACCAAATTATTTTGGTTCAGCTTGGTTCAGTACCATTCATATTTACAATTTTGGTTCAGTTGTTTTGAAAGAAAATCTCTAGGAACCAATCAATGTTCATCCCTATCCAGCAGCATTTGATATGAAAGCTTTGTGTAATAGAATTTCTCAAAGCTATATGTTATTCTACTGCAGTAGTAGCCAAATTGTCACGCCCCGAGTTCAAAAAACAGAGTCTAAATTTTTTTTTTTTTTTTTTTAAAAAAAAAAATCAGAGTTTATAAAATCCAGGCAGGGCGCAACAGACCGCCACATATATAGAAAATTCCCAATCCCCATTGGATTGAGCCTTTTCTATACATGCTCGGCTCTACAATGGCAAACCAACATCAGAGTAGTCTAAACTACGAACTCTAAAGAACAAATAAACAAAAATTACAAATATTACAACAACTTATTACAAATTGAATTACACGCTTGAAACAGAAATAACAACGGCTGTCCAGGGTCAAATCTAACGCGGCATCTCACCAACACGTCCCAACATCCCAACATCCGACCGACCTGAAAAATGGTCACCAAGGGGGTGTGAAATACATCGACAGTGTATCCCAGTGGGCACGACGAGCCGAGAAATAGCAAATCGTACCTACTGGCATACAATAACTAGCGGATAGTAATGATCATTAGGCAAGGCAGTTATATATCATGGTGCTGTAATAAAATCATGAATATAGTGCTGAGCATAACAGAATACTAAACTATCATAATAAGAGCATGCTGATATATATATACTAAACAGGAACTGAGCAATTATAACGAACAGATAATCATGCATCAACTGATAGAAACAACAAGTACCCAATCGAAGCCACCATATTGGTCAACAAGACCTCAGGGAAAATACCACCTGTACACCAATCTGCTGTCATAACCCTCTGGGCTCACGGGTCGCCACTGCTGACCACTTTACCGGTAAAGTACACCACTGCAGATAGCAATTCCGCTAGTGTACGTGAAAGAACAGCTGGCTCTATGGAGATCATAATGCTAATGCTCAAGCTCACGGTCCACAGACCGGGTAATCGGCAACAAGCCGGAAATCCCAACAGGGATGCAATGGCATAAAGCCAACTGAACCTCAACATATGCAAGATATAAATGAACAATCACTATAACATGGATCAGGATATACTGATAATCAAATAAAGGTGTGTAAGCTAGCTAATGACCAATCAAGTATGGCAAATGTCCAGGATAGAAAATCATAATAACTGGAAGCAGGCTAAAGATCAAACGAGTATGGCAACATATAAGCTAGCAAGCTAAGGATCAATCAAGCATGGCAACATATAAGCTGATAATGATCAATGAATCAAGCAGATATAGCAATATAAAAGTGATGCTGATCAATAAAAAGAGCAGGCTCAACAAGGAAATCTAGACTATCACAAGAACAGGGGTCCGACCAATTACGATACCCCAGAGGGCCGAAATGATAAAGCCCGGACCGAAGATAAACCCACCTGTCGTTTGCAGGCGACTTAATAACACCAACGGTATGCTCGAAAGCTAGAGTCGAACCGTGCCAACCTGAATCAAAAATGCTGATCAAGGAATAACTAATACACACTAACCCACTAACTTTAAATCTAGATCTTTTCCAGATTGACGCAAATCGGCGAAAATCTTCCGTTCGGCTCATTTTGACCCAAACGCGCTTACAGGTTTCCGATTTCAACGAAACCTGACGTGCAGCTTCGGAATACTAAAACACTAATGTTTGATAAATAACATTTTGCTAAATGTGATCCTACACTCAAATATTGGCATAATTACCAAAATGCCCCTCCCGGGAATTCCTTTTGGATTTCCGGGAGACCCAGGGCTTTAACCTTTTGCCGCTGGCTCAACCAAATTCTACTGGGACACATCAGACAGCTAGGCAGAACCGCCGCAATTGCTCGAATTGCGCGATTGCCACCGGAGCGCCGTTAAACCGACAAATTTTGCCGATTTTCGAATCGTTAACCGATTTTCGCTCAACGAGAGTCGTTGGATCCCTAACAAAAAGTTTAGAGATCATGTAAACACTGCCCGAGACAGCACGTGAGGCTATAATTGCATTTTGACCCCTAGGGTTTCGGAAATTGCATTTTTATAGCAATTTGAGAGCCGTTTTCGCTCGTTCTTTTTATCGGGACATCATTTTTACGAACCGTCACCACCAATAGGTGACCCTCGACTTGCTGGACACCGTGCTCACCAATTTTCAGCAGCACGGAACCCGAGAAAAACTTCGGGCCATGACTTACTATACTAACATAGGCTTATAGCAAATTTTATTTCTTCGGCTCAACCAAACTGAAAACTAAGGTGGGCATCGCGTCCAGTGACCCCAAAATAGCCAGGAGTTCATTGTCGCGACTTCGCAAACTGCCCCAAACAAACCCATGGCCATTCAACCAACATAGAGCTTAATAATGCAAAAACTTTAAACCTACTTGTGTAAATTCAAAATAATTTGGAGCATTCACCTCTGGACAGTACCAAGGCACAAGGGCTTGCTCTTTTGCAACCCAAAACCTGCTGGATCAAGTAGATCCAAACCCTTTGCTCTCTAACTCTACAACAATGCCCCACACACATTTCCACACAGACAACTTTTGATCTGAAGTGAGCAAAGAGCTCAGGGGAAAGTATGGAACAACTTTCATATTCTGATGGAAGCCTAATTCTGCACTTAAACTCTTTGAGGCATTTCATCAAACATGTGGTGTGCATGTTTCATTAACAATTATCCAAGCTTGGCCAAAGCTAGCATTCTGCAGAGGGGACACCTGGGGGCTCCCAAGATGGAGAGAACTCTGCTACTAAGTTGCAGAAACTTGCTTATCAAGTTTGGAGCAAGTTTGCCCCTCGGTTGGCCGGGAAACAAGAAAAAAGAAAACGAGGAAAATGAAGCTTATGCTTCGAAAATGGTGACCACTCATCCAGGGGTTCTGGGCCTCAACCACTTGCACCAAAAGGTGCTCCTCATCACTACAAACCTTCCTGGACCAATGCCCGACGACGAGGTCACGGCGGCGACGGCGGCGGCAAGCTCGGTTTGGAGCTTCCCACCACTAATGGTGGATTTTTGTTCGGGCAACATAGGACCCATGCAAATGCATGGTTAGGTTTCCCTTGGTCTCAGAAAACTTTCCGACCACGTTGTCACGTACTTAAGCTTTTCGCCTAGCAAAAGTTTGTGCGGCGCCCGCCTTCCTGCTCGAAGAGGGCAAGCCTTGCTCTCTATTTGCTAGCCCGGACCTCCGCGCCCTACGACTAAATGCAAAAGTAGAGAAAAGAGAAAAGAGTAGTGGTTCCGCAGAAAAAACTAAGTACACTCTTTACTTAGAAAATAATCCCTACAAGATACAACTCTCTCTTGCTCTTGTTGAACAACTCACACTTGTTGTTCTTGGCCTTAGCCAACTCCCCTATTTATAGGCTTTATGTACAACTCACACACTAGCCTACATTTACAAGCCATGACCCTTGGCATTCCCATGACCCTTGGCATTCCATTGGCATTAATGGTGGACTCTTGGCATTCTCATGACATTAATGGTGGTGGTTGCAAGACTCTTCACCTCCCAAATGTCTCTTTGCCTCCCACAAATGTGGTTGGGCTAGCTTGACAAGCCGAAGTCGGTTTGGGCTAGGGACTTAGACTAAAATTTTCTAAGTCCCTAACACTCTCCCCCACCTAATGCGCAGGCGTCCTCGTCGCGCGCTGCTTCTGGAACTCGTCGATGAGTGCTTGATATTGCCAAAGTGTGTCACCTTTCTCCCAAGTAGCCTCACCATAAGGGAGATTTTTTCACTTTACCAAGTACTCTGGGCTTGGCGGCACTCCGCGTCGCCGAATCAGACAAGTGTCCAGGATGGACTCCGCCTCTTTGTCATGGGATGTAGTCATGGTCACCGGGGCGCGCTGCGACACGCCACGGTTCAGATCCTCGGCGTCTCCATGGTATTGCTTCAGCTTGCTCACATGGAAGACTGGATGGATCTTGAGGTTCGCGGGCAACTGCAGCTTGTAGGCAGACTTACCCACACGTTTGACGATGGGGTATGGGCCTTCATACTTGCGCAACAGCCCCTTGTGCACCTTGCGCAAGACCTTGAACTGCTGCGGTAGTAATTTGACCATCACTTGATCGCCCACGGCAAACTCCCGAGGTTGCCGCTTTTTGTCCGCCCACTTCTTCATTCGTCGGGCTTCTTTCTCCAAGCTCGCCCTCACAATTTCACTCTTTTCCTGCAAGTTAGAGGTAAATTGGAGAGCAACAGGGCTGCGAAACTGCTCTTCCGCAGCGGCTGTGTGTGGGGCGAGCGGTTGTCGCCCAATCGCCAGCTCGAAAGGACTATAGCCCGTAGAATCGCTGCGCCGCAAGTTGTAGGAAAATTGGGCAACATCAAGGTGATGTACCCAATCCTTCTGGCTGGCACTCACAAAGTGCCGCAAGTACTCCTCCAACAGAGCATTCACCCGCTCCGTTTGTCCGTCCGTCTGTGGATGAAAACTGGTGGAAAAGAGCAACTCCGAGCCCAAGATTTTGAACACCTCGGTCCAAAACTTGCCGATGAATCTAGGGTCGCGGTCGCTCACAATACTTTGGGGGATCCCCCAAAGTTTGACGACATGGCTGACGAAGAGTCGTGCTGCTTCTTCAGCCGTGCAATCGGTTGGTGCTGCGATGAAGGTCCCGTACTTAGAAAAGCGATCCACCACCACCAGTATGGACCCTCGCTCCCCCACCTTTGGCAAGGCGGAGATGAAGTCCATGGAGATGCTCTCCCACGGACAGCTTGGAACAGGCAATGGCTCGAGGAGACCGCCAGGTCGCTGGTGTTCAACCTTGTCTTGTTGACACACCAAGCAAGTTCGCACGTAGGCCTCCACGTCTTCGTGCATTCGTGGCCAGTAGTAAGCGGCCTCGAGCAGTGCCATAGTCCGCTTCTGACCTGGATGACCTGCGCACTTGGAGTCATGACACTCCTTTATGAGCTCGCGGCGAAGGTTGCCCCACTTGGGCACAAACACCCTCCGCCCTTTGGTGAGGAGAAGCCCGTCGCTGAGCCAAAACCTTCGCGTTTTGCCCTCCTTGACAAGTTGTACAAGGTTCTGAGCAATAGGGTCCTCGTTGGTTCCTGAGCGAAGTCGATCGCGGAGTGTCCCGCGAAGTTGCCACATAGCCGCTAGTTCAGCCTTGCGGCTGAGTGCATCGGCAACGTGATTCTCCTTCCCGGGCTTGTACTGCATCGTCATGTCGAACTCCGCCAAGAAATCTTGCCACCTTGCCTGTTTAGGCGACAACTTCTTCTGCGATTGGAAGTAGCTTGTGGCGACGTTGTCGGTGCGCACCACAAACTTGCTCCCGAGCAAATAATGCCGCCAGGTCCGCAAACAATGCACGACGGCGGTCATCTCCTTCTCTTGGACGGTGTACCGCCGCTCGGTGTCGTTGAGTTTGCGACTCTCATAGGCAATGGGGTGTCCATCCTGCACGAGAACACCGCCAATGGCAAAATCTGAGGCATCGGTATGTACCTCAAAGGTGCGACTGCAGTCAGGTAGTCGCAGCACCGGATTCTCCGTCACCGCCCGCTTTAGGTCCTCAAATGCCTCCACGCATTGAGGGGTCCAATCCCACGAGTGGTTCTTCTTCAAGAGATCCGTCGAAAGGTCCTCCTCCTCGAGGACCTAGTCGCTCACCTCGCGGATTGCCGCAAGGTCCGTTGAAAGGTCCTCCTCCTCGAGGTCCTCGTTGCTCACCTCGCGAATTGCCGCAAGATAAGTCATCTCACCACGGTTCACACCCCTTCGCAACTGTAAAGCAGAGAGGGTCTGGATGTTTACCGTTTTCTCCTGGCTCGCTAGGACCATGCACGGGGTTGTCTCCTCCATGATGCTCAATGCTCCAAGGTGTGGTATCGGAACCGCCTTCGACGAAGCCAAGAAGTCCATACCCAGTATGACTTGGAAGTCGTCGATAGGTGCGGCGGTGAAGTTTGCAGTGCCCTTTCAAGGTCCAACTGCAATTGCCACGCCTTTGGCCACCCCTAACACGGGTTGAGCTTGTGAGTTGACAGCCTTCATCTTGCTTGTGTCCTTCTTGAGGGAAAGGCCCAATCGCTTGGCCTCCGCCTCCGCGACAAAGTTGTGAGTGGCTCCCGTGTCCACCAGCGCTCGTGTGGCCTTGCCGTTAAGGACCACATCGACGTACAGGAGTCCTTTGTTGAAGGATTTGGCGTTGCTTGCCACTCCCTGAACCGCATTGACGAGCCTAAGCGCCCATCTTTGTTGGTTCGCTGCTGCCTTCACCCTGCTCGGTTTGGACAACATTTACCTGTTTTTTGTTTGGACAATCTCTTGTCCAATGGTTTCCGCCACAAACGTAGCACATCAGCTTTTTGGATGGCGCTGCAGGTCCTTTGTCGCGACCTCTGCGCTCCTTTGGGTCGCGGCGTTCTCCTCCACCCTTAGCCTTGCTCACCTTGGGTGTTCTGCCGCGAGACGGATCCGCCTTCTCATACTCAGGCAGCTTCTCCGCTAAGGCGATTGCGGAGCCGACGTCTTGCACGTTGCGCCCCACAAGTTCTTTGTTCGCCCATGGTTGGAGTCCGTCAAGGAAGAAGAATAGACGATCTTCCTCCGCCATGTTGGAGATGGACAGCATCAACTTGGAGTACTCCTTGACATACTCCTTGAGAGTCCCAACATGTTTGAGTCGTCGAAGTTGCCTCCTCGCAAGATATTCGACGTGCTCGGGGTAGAGCTGCGCCTTAAGCTCGCGCACAAAGTCCTCCCAAGTCTTCAGTTCGCATTGGCCCTTCTCGGCCTCTGCAGATCGCCGACGCCACCACAGCATCGCATCGTCAGCGAGGTACATGGATGCGGCTTGGACTTTTTCCTTCTCTTCGTCTAGCCGCAGCGCCTTGATGTAGCGCTCCATGTGCCATAGGAAATTGTCGATTTCCTTCTCGTCGCGCGTTCCCCTAAAAGATTGAGGCTCGGGAACACGTACCTTTGAAGCATAGCCCCTGTGTGGTTCAGGATCACGCCCTACCGCTTTCTCAAGGATTGTAACCCGTGATTTGAGGTCCTCGACCTCATCGACGCGAGCAACAAGATCATTGATCAGGGTAGTTCGTTCCTCGTCTCGACGAGTCATGGTCTCCTGAAGCCTTTGAAACTCGGTGCGAAAGGTTGTCATGGCAATCGTAACACTTTCCTCCATGCTACGAAAGTCACCAACAAACAATGTTAGAGTTTCAGCCAACTCAGAATAGTTTTCACCTATTCTTGCCACGGTATCCTCCAATAGCGCGAGGCGGTCCTCCAAAGGAGCGTCGTCCCTCGTGATGGCCCGCCGCTCTTTGCTCTTGCCTCGCCTAGTCTGCCTTGGAGGTTCAGCCGCAACATCGGGGTTTCCAGCATCTGATGTTGACATGGTTCCTCGCTCGAACCGGCTCTGATACCAACTGTCACGGACTTAAGCTTTTCGCCTAGCAAAAGTTCGTGCGGCGCCCGCCTTCCTGCTCGAAGAGGGCAAGCCTTGCTCTCTATTTGCTAGCCCAGACCTCCGCGCCCTACGACTAAATGCAAAAGTAGAGAAAAGAGAAAAGAGTAGTGGTTCCGTAGAAAAAACTAAGTACACTCTTTACTTAGAAAATAATCCCTACAAGATACAACTCTCTCTTGCTCTTGTTGAACAACTCACACTTGTTGTTCTTGGCCTTAGCCAACTCCCCTATTTACAGGCTTTATGTACAACTCACACACTAGCCTACATTTACAAGCCATGGCCCTTGGCATTCCCATGACCCTTGGCATTCCATTGGCATTAATGGTGGACTCTTGGCATTCTCATGACATTAATGGTGGTGGTTGCAAGACTCTTCACCTCCCAAATGTATCTTTGCCTCCCACAAATGTGGTTGGGCTAGCTTGACAAGCCCAAGTCGGTTTGGGCTAGGGACTTAGACTAAAATTTTCTAAGTCCCTAACAACGTGCCCGGCAGCGGGGAGCGACGCCGGCACTGGAGTGAGGGTCTCGGCCATAGTGCAATAACCCGCAAAACTAGGGTTTGAGTCTTCTACGCGGTTACTTGATCAAACTCCTCCAAATTTGGTGGAGATGATCCTCTTGTCCTACAGATTTTACCCATGATTTTATATTTCCATTTGGTCGAGTGGTTGTGACACACAACCGAGGTGGAGCTAATTAGGTTTCCGACGAGAAGCTTTCTCCCGCCGGCAACCGGGGCCACCACAAGGGTTGGGATTTGTCAGGGAAACATCGTAAGACTCTACAGAGTCGACTTCCAGAGGTTACAAGTGCTACAACTTGGAGGAAAAAGAACCTCACCTTCGCCGAAGTTGGTGAAGAAGGTGATGAAGCCGGTTCCTCCTCCCTGCTTCGTGCGGCCACAGCAAGCTCCAACGTGGTCTTCAAACACAGGAGAGTATCACAGGGATCCCAGAAAACAATTTGGAGCAAGTTCCCTCCAACCTTTCCTCTCCTCTCTCTCTCTCTCGGATTACACTCGGGTTGGGATCAATGGAGATGGCTTCTTTGGCCTCCCCAGCACCCAGAGTTATTAGGTATAACTTCTGGGAGTTAGGAATGTCAAGCAATCCGAAGTTGGCCCCTCGTGTAACCCCCCCCCCCCCCCCCCCCACAAAGCCAAGGAGTCACATGCATGAATACATGAGGAATCTTGCAAAATTTTCAATTTGGTCTCTCTACAGTCCACCACAGGCTCATAGGTCCCCACTATAGCTTCATTGTGCTACAAAAACCCTATACAATAAGTCCTAAAACATTTAGTCCACAACTTGTATACATTTTTGCAAAAATAGTCGCTTTTTCGACACTTTTTCACGCTTTTCGAGACAAACGAGTCGTCAAATTGCGAAACAGACTTCGCCACGACGTCCGACTCGTCGAGACCTTTCAAGTAGCGTATTTGCTTGCTTGATTCGGTGCTCGAATAAAATCTCGAGCCATTAATACTGTTCAATAATACAGTATGACACGCTTTTCGATGCACCAGAGTCACCAAACGCGAATTCTGTCAGTGCCATTGCGTTCAGAGCATCAAAATTAGCTAGAATTGACTACTCATACTGCTAGGTTCGGATCGCAGACAGTGAATCCGTCGACGACCGATCGAGAGGGGACCGAAATCAAAGGTTACTATTCATTTCACTATTCACTTAAGTCGAGGGCCCCACAACTTCTTCGCTGATTTGCGGAAGATCCGACCGTCGAATCGAAAACATATGAATATCAATCTTTCATGTTTCGACGATACGGTCGCACTGGTGATCTCAGATTTTCGAGATCAGACTCCGATCAAAGGTCGATATTTTTGGGCCACATTTACGCTATTAATTACCCATTTTTCAATTTAATTAATTTCGAAAATTATTTAAACTTAAAATCTTGTTTTAAAAAGCATGGTTACTACACAAATAATTTGGTCCAAGCCAAATAATTTGGACCAGTAATTTGGTCCAGAAACGCCTAAGAGCTTTGTTAATAGTGTATTACTCAAATATCATTCAGCTATGTGTAAAGCAAGGATTTAAGTATCGTGGCACGGGGTCGTGATGAAAACTTGCTGGCACGGTGCGTGCCGCGCCGTGCCGATACGTGCCGGTCACAAAAATACATGTGCCGACATATAATGCATGAAATATGTATTTTCTTTAGCAACAAATTATTCTAATTGCTTATTATATATTTTTATCAAATCTTTTGAACTTTATTTAAAAAAGTACCTACTAATCTAAAGAAAATAGAGTTTTGAGTTGTGCCATCGGCACGGGGGCTGTATCGTGCCGATATCTTGTTGGCACGAAACGGCACGGTAAATACGACCCGTGCCGATGGGCACTTAAATCTTTGGTGTAAAGGCTAGAGTCATACAGCTACTTAAGTGCAACAAAGAGGGATTTCTAATTCATGGAGGTCACTCCCAAATTATAAAGAACTTCTACAATATCTTGGTAAAGGAGATAATTAATTGATGGTAACCTGAAAAATAGATACAGTAAATAAAAATTTGAAACAAAAACATACCACAGATGTAAAGGTTAAGTGGTACAACTTGCAAGGCCTGGTTATAGTAATCTTTGAACAAGTTTGAATTACTTAACACAGTATGTGGAACAGCAGTCGAAATTGAATTACTTAATGTAGTATGCGGAACTACAGTCGTATGCCAACTAAATATTTACATGCAGAACACACATGATAGGGTCCAAAAAAAAACTGTAGTTACCATAAAATTTAAACAAGAATCAACAATTGATAGGGCCCATAAAAAAACTGTAGTTACCATAAAATTTAAACAAGAATCAACAATTGTATTTAACATAGGTCACCCTAGTATTGAATTTGAGCCCTTCAGGATGAAACATTATTTTAGCATTCTCTACACTATAGCTTCGACACAAGAAAATAGGTTCCTCTAGCTCCAATATGAACATAAAACAATGAAAAGGAGAAGAAATAGAGGAGTTAGACAAATGACTTTATTATTTAAATCATTATTAAAGTAACAGAGTTAACTACAAAGGTTGAATGCACAGAAAGCTTTCAATAACATCACAACGTCATACTGATATTAATATCTACACCAAAGAGCAAAGAAAAGGATGGAGACTACATTGAGCCATGAGGTAATTGTACACGAATGACCAATGACCACAACAGTGCAAAAATTCTCAATATTGTTGGTGAAGATCAAACAAATTACAACTTTACCATGATGTCGCAAAATTTTAAAACTATGGCCTAGTTTGGCATCGTTGCTATTTTTTTTTTATTTAATAGAATTTCTACATTAAATAATGTAGGAGGGAATGGTGAATTGCTTGCAATCCTTAAACATCCGAGTTTTTTGTTTGGCAACGAAAACAAAATCTTGGAAGCAACCTTTTTTTTCTTCCAATTTTTTTTTTAAAGAAGCCGTCATACATCACTTAGCCGGGGTGCATTGCTAGCTAATCAACCTTGACAATAAGAGGAAAATCCTTTCGTTGTAATATCTAGTTTTGTAAAAAAAATGGCAACAATGCCAAAAGAGGGGTAATTTCGCAAACATTTTCAATATGACAAAAAAATAAAACAAAGCAACAAGAACATACGTCATGTGAAGTTTGAAAAGTCGGTAGAAATCAAGCAAAGAATTTACATGGAACAGCCAAACAATGCGGCTGCTGCATCAAGTATAAAGATGTGGGATCTGATTTTCTGTAAGAGGCCATTACTTTAGCTGTGCTTTGACGAGTATTGTCATTAAAGCGTAGCACACGCCACTGATAACCAAGTATCTTAAACTCTCCATGATGATCGAATTCTGGGTGAATCTTTGCATACCTCTCTTGAAGCCATTTCTCCACAGCAAACCATTGCTCTGGTGCCTACTATGATGCAAACAGAGAACAAAAGAAACACTATAATTAGGGGACATTCAGTTGCAAGTAAATCTAAATGATGTATAAATGTACACACATATATTCGAAATGCAGTGATAACACTTACAACTATCCTATTTGGCCGTATGTTTTTGAGACTTGGGGGTGTTCACAGTTCAGTTCCAAACCAAAACAAAACCAAACCAAACCAAATAATACATTGGTTTGCAATATGTAGTTTTCAGTCTAGTTCAACTGTCAAAATAGCTAAAATTCAGCTTTTGGTTTCGATTCAATTTTGACGCTTCTCGTAACCAAACCGCATATAAAAACTGAATAATAGTATTTTATACATCTGCTTGTTAAATATAAAAATATAAGAACACCGTTCTCTACTAGTTTAAACTTTTGGAGAAAAACAGTTTTTTCGTATAATTTAACATGTTATCTGAGCAGAAAGTTGATGTGAACCCAGTCCCATTTCAGACTTATGTCTGCCACCGCCGTCGTCGAAAACCAAGTATCTGGTTTGATGACGTGATAGCACCATAATTCACGACATTGGATTCGACTAGAGTTCAAGTTAGTTTTGCATGCTTCTAGATAGGTTTAGATATTTTAGTTATTATTTTCTGTTACCTGAATATTGGTATTCTGGATAAGAATCTGGATAGGTTTAGATATTTTAGTTATTATTTTATGTTTTAAATTTTTTTAAAGTTACTTGAATGTTGGTATTCTAAATAAAAATGTTTATCGGATTGTTTTGAGTTTATTATTAGAAAACTCTATAAATATGAGATCGACTATCTGTACAAGGTATGCATTATTATAATGAAAATTTCAGTTTTCCTTAAGATGTATTCTCTCATGTTTTCCTTCGCGATTTTGCATTGATCGGAGTGACTCCCTTTATTTTAATCTTCCTTCATTTCTCTTCGATTCGAGTATCTATTTGCAGAATTCCCACGCCAGGTCAAGAAACAAAGGAGATAGGCTTATTAGATCGTTTTATTTAACGGGTTCAAGCCCGCGAAAACGCAATCCATTAAGACTCTCTAAGGCGTACGTCAAAGAAAAAGAAAAAAAAAAAAAAGGTTTCCAAGCCATACGGAAAAAAAAAAGAAAAAAAAAACGTACAAAAAATAAGAAAAAAAAGTCGTACGAAAAAAATAAAAATAAAAAACCGTCCGAAAAAAAGGCTTCTCTTTGGAAGCAGGTCCAAGGCCGACCGAGCTGCCTGACGACGCCATCCATCAACACGCAATCAATGAGAGGTTGTAGTATCCGGGACTTGTCGCAACCCGGCGAGGATGAGATTTCGCTGAGCTGAGGACGGAGACGAGGATGATGGTGTTTCGTACTCAGCAATCGAGGGGAATTTGAATGGGAATTGGGTGAAAGTAGAGGAGGGAGTAGAGATGTGAGAAGATAATTGAGGTAAGGAGGTAAAGAGGAAAAGAGGAAGGTGAATTGGAGAGAGGAAGAAGGTGAAATGGGGAGTAAGATACTGTTCTATTCCATATGCTGTTCTCCATTACAAAATGCTACTATATCCTCTATACATGATACTAACTTGTAATTTGCAGAAATAAAAGGATTACATAGCAAAAATATGTAAATATAATATGCGGGCCGATATGGCCTAATTCTGGAGTGGTCCCGTCGCTGCCGTGGGCCCCCATGTGGAGTCCTTCACAAAATGGACCGCCACTTGTGCAATTGGGTTGCCCCGTCTCTGGCTACCCCTTCTATCACCCTTGTTATTATGACTCAGAGATACTCCTCTCTTCCACTAGATACTGCTAGGTCCTACTCTCTTCCACCCTAATCCCCTTCGTCTTCTTCTTTTTCTCAGGGTAGTCACCGCTGGGGTGTTACAGCTCCCTCCAGCTTAAACCGACCCTTGTCCTCAAGGGTCGAAGTTCGGGTACTGGCCCTTGAGGTTCCAATAATCTTCCCACATGGCCTCTGCTTCGTCCAAGTTACTCCATTTAACTAGCACTCGAGTGATGGCTCTGTTTCCCCTCCGGACCACTCTGCGGTCCAATATCTTCTCTGGTGACGCCAGCAGTTGGCCCTCCTCGCCTACTAGCGGTATCGTGGGCGAAACTTGCGCGGGTGAAGGTGCCCCGCGCTTCAGGAGGGAAACATGGGAGATAGGCTGTACCTTTGAGCTTTCGGGAAGCTGCAGTCTAAGCTACCGGTCCGATCCCAGCCAGGATTTTGAATGGCCGGTAGTATCGCGAGGTAAGCTTGCTATTGCGCCTCAGGGCGATGCTGCTTTGACGGTAGGATTGAAGCTTCAGGTATACTGCCTCTCCTTCTCTATATTCTTTGTCCACTCTCCTTCGATCCGCATTTTATTTTATCCTATTCTTTGCTTCCTTTAATCGCTCTCTCAGCGACCGTATCACCTTCTCTCTTTCTTGATTCCATTTCTTGATGGTTGTCCGGTGCTCATTCCCATGTTAGTCACTGCGTACGTCGGTGGTAGGTCATCCCCAAGGAGTGGTGGATGGTATTGTACCACCACTCCGCCAAGGTTAGCCATTTGTGCTATTTGTGCGGGTGTTGAAAACTCATACAGCACAAATATGTTTCCACACACCTGTTGACCCTCTGTCTGGCTGTCCGATTGCAAGTGGTAGGTCGTGCTCATCTGCAACTTGACCCCCAGCAACTTGAACAAGTCTTGCCAGATCCGACTGGTGAACACTTTATCCCTGTCCAACACTATCCTATTAGGTAGCCTATGTAGTCTGTAAACTGTGTCTAGGAAGGCTCTTGCCACCTCCTGCGCCGTGTAAGGATGAGTTAAGGGGATGAAGTGTGCGTATTTAGTGAGCCTGTCCGCAACCACTAGGATGGTATCCTTGCCTTCGAATTTGGGGAGGGCCTATATAAAAGTCCATACTAACTTCCTGCCAAGCTTGTGTAGGGATTTGCAAGGACTGTAGTAATCCTGCGTAGGGTGTTCCGTCGACTTTATTTTTGATGCAGACCTCACATTCCCTGACCCTCTTCTCTATATCCTATTTCATGCCCGGCCAGTAGAATAATTGTTTAGCCCTCCGATAGCTGTGGTTCATCCCCGAATGTCCCCCCAAGGGAAGATGCATGCATCTGCTCTATCAACTTGACTCTTAAGTCCCTTGTGCCCCCTATATAAATTCTTCCCTTGTATTTGAGCACCCCCTGCCTGTAAGAGTAATTTGGTTGGGAACTTAGGTTTAAGAGTAGCTCGGCCACGATCTGCTGTACTTGAGAATTTCCTTCATAACTCACTGCCACTTCGTGGACCCATGTGGGAATAATGGCAGTTATGGCTTAGTTGTGGCCTTCCTCTCCTCTTCTCCTTGAGAGGGCATCTGCGGCCACGTTTTCCTTTCCTTTCTTGTATTGAATAATATAATCCATTCCCATTAACTTGAGCATTCCTTTCTGCTGGACTGCGGTGGTTATTTTTTGCTCCAGTAGGTATTTCAAACTCTCGTGGTCGGTTTTGATAACGAAGGGTTGGGATCCGAGATAGTGTTTCCACTTCGACACTGCCAACAATATGGCTAGGAATTCCTTCTCGTACGTCGACAACCCCATATTCCTCGTGTTGATTGCCTTGCTAAGATAAGCAATGGGTTTTCCTTCTTGCGTGAGCACGGCCCCTATCCGATTCACGTAAGCATCCACCTCCACAGTAAATGGCTTGTCGTAATTAGGCATGGCTAGCACCGGTGTCGTGATCATTACCTCCTTTAGATTCTCGAATGCCTTCTGTGCCTCAATGGTCCATGCGAAATTATCCTTCTTAAGCAGCTCCGTCAAGGGTTTGCTAATCCCCCTGTAGCCTTTTATGAATCTTCTATAGTACCCTGTGAGCCCCAAAAATCCTCTCAGCCCTTTAATATTGGCTGGTGTTGGCCACCCTTCCATGACTTCCACCTTTGTTGGGTCTGTTGCTACCCCTTCTCCCGATATTAGATGCTCCAAGTATTCTACTTGCTTCTACCCAAAGAAGCATTTCGCCCTTTTAGCAAACAGTTGATTCTCCCTCAACACATTGAGCACCTTAGCTAGGTGTCCAGTGTGTTCCCCCCGCTCCTTGTTGTACACTAATATGTCGTCGAAAAACACAAACACAAATTTTCTAATACAAGGCTCGAACACATCGTTCATTACGGCTTGGAAGGTTGTCGGGGCGTTCGTTAGCCCAAAAGGCATCACAAGAAACTCGTAATGGCCCCTGTGAGTCTTAAAAGTCGTTTTTTGTACGTCCCCCGGATCCATTCTCACCTGGTGGTACCCTGATCGCAAATCTATTTTGGAAAAAAATTGAGCTCCTTCCAATTCATCTAATAGATCGTCTATTAAGGGTATGGGATACTTATCTTTCACAGTTGTCTTGTTCAATTGCCGGTAGTCCACGCAGAAACTCCAGCTGCTTGTCCTTCTTCTTGACTAGTAGTACGGGAGACGCGTAAGGACTTGTGCTGTGTCGTATGATAGAGTTGTGCAGCATCTCTTTAATTTGCCTTTCTATTTCATCTTTTTGCTCGTGGGTGTATCGATAAGGCCTAATGTTAATCGGCCTAGACTCAGTTTGTAGAGGGATTCTATGATCTTGTGTTCGGCTGGCCAGCAGTCCCTCCGACTCTCGGAACACATCCGCATACTGGTTCAACACTTCTTCTATTTCTAGGCTTATGCTCCCTTCTCTGGCTGTCTCGGTTAAATGGTAATGGCCTATCGCGCAACAGTTTCCTTCCTGACTGGTTGGTTCGCAGTTTTGGTCTTTATTTCTGCCGCAACAGCCCTCATCTTAGACCCCTCGGTTATCCCCTTGAGGCTCGTCTGTCTTCCTTCTTTCATAAAGGTCTTCTTTCATGAAGGTCACCGAGTTGTCGTGGTAGTCAAAAGTAACTCTCCCGTAAATCCTTGGCCAATCGATACCCAGGATGATGCTTGATCCGTCCAACCGGATTACCCTCAACTCCGATTGGTATGGTTCTCCTTGCATAGTCCACCTAAAATTAGAGCATTTGAGCTTGCTCATAATCTTGTGGCCATTTGCTACGGTTACGATGAGGGGTGTGGCTACTGTCATCTGGGCTTTGACTTCCTTGGCAACCTAAAGGTCTATGAAGCTGTGGGTGCTTCCAGTGTCTATCAGGATGGTGACAGTCTTGTTACTCACCTCTCCTTGAACCTTGATTGTGTCGTGAGGATTCTGCCCACTAAGGGCATGCACGGATAGGCCTACTTCCCCCCCTTCCTCCTCTGCTAGTTCGTCTTCTGCCTGCTACTGCAGTAATTGCTCGTCGAGCACTTCATCCAGTTCCAGGTGGGCACTCATATTGTGCAGGATCCTGCCCTAGCATTAGTGGCCCGGGTGGTACTTCTCGCCGCACTTGAAACACAATCCTGCTGCTCTTCTTTGTTCAAACAACTGTCGATTGACCCCTTGCGATTGTTGAATAGGCCCTTGGTAGTTGGGTTTTACTCCCTCTCCTGGTACAACTGCCTTGAAGGTATTGCCCCCTTGCTGTTGGGTTCCCAGAGGTCTATATATTGCCTTACTCTTTTTCATTATGATGGATAATGCTTGCTCGTGTAGCCTGGCTTGCTCGAACAGTTCCTCAAGTGTAGTCGGTTGAGAGAGGTCGATAAATGGGACTAACTCCTCCTTCAAGCCACTGATGTAGCTCTCTATAAAATGTTGTTCACTGAGTGCAGGGTTGAGATATAGCATTCTAGCTCTCAGTTCTTCGAATTTTTCTTGATACCTCTCCACGGTGCTTGTTTGCACTAGCTTATTGAACTCTCTAACCAACCTCCTCATGTCAGGCCATTCAAACCTTCTGCACGTCGCCTCTACGAGCTCGTCCCAACTGATGTTTGGTTTGTCAATGAGGTAGCCTTCTTTCCATTTGTGAGCCTTGCCCGTAAAGTGCATTGTCGCTATCTCCACCCATTGAGGTTCTGGGATCTAGTAAATCCTGTAATATTGCTCACACTTGCTACTCCACTCCCTCGGCTCCTCTCCACTGAATGTTGGAAATTCCAATTTTGGATACGAAATGTAGTGGGTTGGCCTGGTATGGTGCTCTTCCACTCTCTCATGGAACCTGTGAGGGCTGGGCAGCAATCCTCTCCCTCTATCTTCCCCCAGTACCCTGGATGTAACCCCCCCCCAGGTTGGGCACCCGCAAGTTGCTTCCCTTCTCTGATCATGACTGGGGTATTTATTGTAGGTGTATTGCCCCCAGGGGGTGGACTAGATGCTTGTGCCTGCGTGGTTAAGAGCTTAAGCAATTGCTCGTGCCTATGGGTACTCTCTTCATGTCACCTGGCAGCCTCGAGTTGTAATGCCTCATATCTGAGCTGACCATCCTGCTTGAGTTCACCCAGTTGTTGCGCCAAGAGGCCAATCTTCTTGCTGCAATCATCACTAAATTGTTGTAGCCTTTCTTCCATTCTATCATCACACTCTACTGTGAGTTGTTGCACCCTCTCTTCTAGTGCATAGAGATGTTCATTCACCGCTCTCAGGCGAGTTCCTTCAGCCATTTCTGCCTCTTCTATGAGTTCCTTCCTGCTGTATTTGAACCGGGTTCCTTTCTTCTTCCCTATCTCTACTGGCTATAGCTACAACCAAGGGCCAATGATGCAATGCTGCGGCTAAGTTGCTGATCCATCAATAAATCAGCGACTTAATCCTCCCTTGGAACAATTATCTTGGAGTTGCTGCTTTAAAGTGAAGGAAAATCATTTTTGGGCAGTGCAAAGTGTGAATTACCTCGCAGTCAAGATGTTTGATGGGGGAATCGATTGCCCGAATGTCGCCACAGGGAGCTCCGACCACTCCGGTTGGCTGAAGCTCTTTTTTTCTCTAGGACCAACCTGCTCTGATACCAATTGTAGTATCCCGGACTTGTCGCAACCCGGCGAGGATGAGATTTCGCTAAGCCGAGGATGATGGTGTTTCGTACTTGGCAATCGAGGGGAATTAGAATGGGAATTGGGTGAAAATAGAGGAGGAGGGAGTAGAGATGTGAGAAGAGAATTGAGGTAAGGAGGTAAAGAGGGAGAGAGAAAGAAGGTGAACGGGAGAAAGGAAGAAGGTAAATTAGGGAGGAAGATACTGTTCTATTCCATATGCTGTTCTCCATTACAAAATGCTACTATATCCCCTATACATGATACTAACTCGTAATTTGCAGAAATAAAAGGACTACATAGCAAAAATATGTATATATAATATGTGGGCTGATATGGCCTAATTCTGGAGTGGTCAGGTCGCTGCCGTGGGCCCCCATGTGGAGTCCTTCACAAAATGGACCGCCACTTGTGCAATTGGGCTGCCCAGTCTCTAGCTACCCTCTCTATCACTCTTGTCATTATGACTCAGAGATACTCCTCTCTTCCACTAGATACCGCTGGGTCCTACTCTCTTCCACCCTAATCCCCTTCGTCTTCTTCTTCTTCTCAAGGTAGTCGCCGCTGGGGTGTTACGGAGGCCTTGCCCCAAGCCCTAACTGTCATCCTCTGCCCATATGATTGCATTGACTATGCTTCTTCGCCTCAGTCACGACATCAACGTCCGAAGCTGTGATCATATCTTTTTTATCAATTCGTCATTGAGGATTTATCTTCATCTTTCTCTCTGCTATAATATTATGTTGAACCCTAATTCTCTCAGTCTCTCTTCCTTTTTTTCTTCATTTCTCTTTCTTTCCTCTTCCTGAGATTATTCCATTTTGCCCATAGATAGTACTTCAGCAGAGACGACACTGAATTGATTGGTAGGAATTTGACGACCCTGTTCAGCGCTTGCATTCGCTAATTCCGCCTGCAGATTCCTCGATAATACAATTTTCCATCTCGATTTTCTATTTTAAATTCAATCTTTCGTTTGGTTTTTTTTACCGTGTTGTTTTATAATATTCATTCATAAATTATTTTTTCTCAAATTTGTGTTTTAAGTCTCGTTGTGCCTAAACATATAGTTGCAATAAAAAATTCTCAATTAATAGGATTTTGCATTCAACTTGAGATATTCTGATTTAAACCCCTTTCCCCTGCATCAAAAGTCTTGCATTCGAGTCACGCCAGGTTCCTAACATAATTGATTTCCTCCTATTTAATTTAAGTCCACGTCATGGGTGTATCAAAAAGTTTCGAGACCAGGCGTGAGTAGTGTTAAATATAAAAATATAAAAATACCGTTCTCTACTAGATTAAGCTTTTGGAGAAAAACGATTATTTTGAATAATTTAATACCTCAAAATCCTATGACTATGATCAATCTTGTACACATATATGTGCTAATTATCACTGTTGCTTTTCAAAACTGTGAAACACCTATCAATTCCTCTATGATAATTCAACTCCTCTATACGCGATAATTCAATTCCTCTATGAAATACCTATCATGATTGCAATCTCATTTCAAAATCATGGATGAATTCATAAGAAAAATGGGACAATTGAAACTGAACTTCGAAACCGAACTAAATTGAATTAATTCGAATGGGTTTGGTTTAATTCTAAGTAGAGATTAATTTAGTTTGGTTCTAGAATATCCTAAACAAATTTTTTTGGCTTGATATTAAAATTTTCAGGATATCAAACCAACCCAACAAAGTACACCCCAATTGAGGTGTCACGCCCCGGAGGTCTCAAGATTAGCGGAAAAACGTGTATATATTTTATTTTTTTTTTTTTTTTGAAATCAATCACTCAAATGAGAACAACCTCGCCTACCGGTGCGCGACAGACCGCCACATATACAAATTCACCCTTCAAACGGACAGAGTCTCCTTTGTATATGCACGGCGTCACGTTTACAACAATGTTATACACAACAATCAAGATGCACTTTAACCACACAACCACAGTGAACAAATACTAGCAAATGAAACATTCAGTATCAATAAGACGGCCTACCAGTTGCAAACGGTGTCCACTCGACACCCGTTCCTTTAAAAGCATCTAATCATTCACATCAAGGCGGCTTTATTGTTTGAAAGGATAAACCCACAAGGTTTTCAAAGTGGTGCCCACACGACACCTTGTTTTTTTGAAAGTCATTTTCGAAATCCTTTTACATCGTAAAACGGCCGCAAAACTAAGTTGAAATAATAAACATATCCAAACAGTTAAAGGCATGTCCACATATCCAGCATGATCCACGTCCACACAAAATAACTAAAGAGGGAAAAAAGAGAGATAACCGATAAAGAGTTTAACAAAAGGCCTCATACGGCCATACATAGGGTCCGCGATGCCTCACCACCGTCCCGTTGTACTTACTTAGTTGGACCTGTCACGGAGTGGGTAAAGTCAGTGACAAATAAAGTAGATGCTATAGCAATAACAAACAGGAGATTAGAACAAGTTACACCGCACCGGAACCTTCGCTATCCTTCGCCCTGAAACTTACTTTAACCACTTTATTTACTTTAGTAACCACCGTCCCGTCAGGGTAGATCGACGATCTCCCCACGTGACACGTCTCGTCAGGGTAGATCAACGATCTCCCCACGTGACACATGATGCTCTAACCCCTTCACGATGCATGGGCGACACGTTTAGCCATCGTGATCAGGTCCCCAAACAACACACGTGGGGCACACGGGTCATATAGACCACTTCTCCGGAAAAGTACACCCATGCGGGGGCCATTCCGCCTGTGTACGTGCAGCATTCAACAATAGGGATGCCGGGATCGGCGTAAATTAATTGTTACGACACTTAGTCGCCACCGGCATTAGCCAAGAAGATTACACATTATGCGAAGGGTTAGTTTACAGAAAACACTTCATCTACTTTATTGAACAGGTTAATGCATCCATCTTAATGTTATACTGCACCTAATGCACTTACAGCACCGGTTGCATAAGAACCCACCTGGTCGCGGAAGGATCGGGGTACTACGAGTCTCGGACACTCTCCCGCTGCACACCTGGACCTAAAGAAATCCCCAGGAACAACAGTCAATAACTTAGTTGAAACCGGTAACATCAAAGACTAACAACAACCGGACCGCGACTATTTCGTCGCGAACTCCGTCGGGACCCAAAACCGCTAACGGAAATCCAACAAAACCCAATTCTCAACCGGTAGCCGACTCGGGACGTTAATGATTAAACCAGGAAGATCCCGACGGCGAAAATGATGAGGAAAGAGACCCGACGGCGCGCCCTCGACGATTTCGTCGAGGCGCGGAGCGTCGGCGAAACCGGCACCCGACATGGCGAAACGGTGACCAAAAAGATCCCAAGTGGCCATGCCAAGAAAACTGCGGAAATGGTGATCCCAACGGCGAAGACGGCGCTCAAAACGGTGGAAAAACGGACCAAAACAGAGCTACCGAACTTCGGGCTGTCGGGTGGTGCACAGGTGCAACCGTGGACCGGGTTTACGGCGACAGGCGGCGGCGGCATGCGCCGGGTGCACGCAGGAAGCGTGCACCGCGCGTTTCGGGCCGGGCCGGTGCACGACCCGAGCGTGCACCGGACTCACAGCTTCGGGTCGCGGTGCCAGCACCGGGCGCACGCCTGAACGTGGACCGCGCCTGCGGGCTGGGCCGGTGCACGGCGAAGCGTGCACCGGGTCCGCTGCTTCCGCGCCGCGAGGTGTGCGCCGGGTGCACGCCTCAGCCCGTGGACCGCGGCTGTACAGCAGGAACAGTAAACCCTAATTCCGCGTTTCTTCCTCCGTTTTCGCTCCCGTTTCGCGATTTCTTCCCCGTTTTCGCTCCCGTGGGACCCCGACAACGACCCCGTGAACATGGTAACGGCGGCGGCGGCCTCCCGTTACCCCCCCTATGTTCCAACGAAACACCCCCAAAAATTCCCGAACAACATCGCGGTAAATCTAACGACTAACCAACGATCGACGAACAACCAAAACGTCGATCGGAAACTCGATCAAAAGACCGATTAAAACCACCGATTAAACCCGATAAAAATCATCGATCACACCCGATCAAGAACGAGAATAAAACATTGATCAAAACCCAACAAAATTCCGTGATCGATGTACCGATTAAAACGACCTTACTAGAGCACGGAAAACCCCCGATTAATTCTACAAAAGAATTAACGATTACTAACCTCGATCGATCGGAAATAAAGAACCGATCTTGTTCCTCGCGACGTTGGAGATCCGGATCCGCTCCCCGTAGATGATGGCGTCTCGTTCTCCGGTCTCCGGACGTCAATCGGGGCGATCGGGTTCCTCCGCTTTCTTTCTCTTTCCTTCTCCTCTCCTCCGGTTAGGGTTCTCTTATCTTTGGTTTCCGGTACGCACGAGAGGGAAGGGTTTGAGGAGGCGGTATTTTAAATTAGGGTTTTCCTTCCGGTAACGGGGTTTATTTATCCTCTTATTATTAATTTATTTTCTTTATTTATTTAATTTCTAACTCGTACGTAAGAAAATTCTATTTTCCGTCACCGGATAATTAATTAATTAATTAATTATCCCCTACGAGATAACCCACCTTATCTCCAACGGGTGCAAGATATTTTGCACGGATTCCGATGCACGACTAATCACCGCATCACTAAGAATTCCGTTCCGGGAGATCCCGACATCGGATTTCAGATCCGATCGCACCGTCGGTCATCATTTTCCGCGCTCTATCGCAGAAAATACCAGCACCACACACACCGACCGACTAACCAAATGTAATATTCCCGGAGTACTAAAAGAACATTATATTAGAAGGAGGGTTAATTATTACAAAAAAACCCGTGTCATTACATGAGGGCACTAAAACTGTAGCATTTTGGTTTGGGTGTATGAACCTAGTAGTTGCATTTGCAGATTTTGTAGCTTCACATGTATAGTGTTGAGAATTCAGTATGTTGGTGATAATTGCCAACAAAAATAGATTACTCTCCCTAGCTGCTGCATTTCCACTTGCGTTCGATTTTGGAGTGCGTCAAAATATACTAATTGAGCCTTCAACTACAAGTTCAACTGTTATACCTAAGTGTAACATCAATGCGCCAAACATTTTTTTTTTTTGGCTTGCCTGCAGCTGAACTTGCTTAATAGTTGGAAATGCAGCTTACCAAAAGGTAAGATCAAATTACATTCTCTCTCCAAAATTCATTGATTTAATAACATTCACATGCATTTGTTAGGTTGACAATAAAAAACTGAAACTTTGAATATATGGACAAATGGCCAATATTTCGAATACAATATGGTCAACTATATCTTTATAACAACCATATATTTATATTTAAAGAGTTACATTTTTAGTTTGCAAAGAAAACATCAAATAGCAATGGCATTTAACTTATTGCAGTTCGAAATTGCTGAATTGATTGTATAAGTATCCAGTATTAACCGTATCAGTCCCTAACTTGAGAATTTTTTAGTTATCTTAATTTGCTAACAGAAAAACAAGGATCAGGTAACAAAGCTATATGATCGGATGTTGCCCGCCCTTAAGAGAGCACTTTTTTTCTAACAATACAGCAAATTCACTTTAATAGTTTCTCTTTTTTCTTCCTTTTTTCTCTTAAAGTTTCTCATTTCATTGACCTCAGCATCCCTGTAACAATAAGAGAGAATAAAAGGGAAGCGTCAATAGCTGTTATGTTCGTAGTATAAGTGACTTCCAGTTACAACAGTTACTAATGGTTTCAAATTATGTAAAATTGTATAAACCTTACCCGAACTATAGCACATTTTTGTAGTGATGATTTTACTACCTAATCTTACAATTCTTTTTAAATCAACAACTTAACTTTTACGGTTCAATTATAAAAGAAAACCCCTTGCACTTTAGCCCCTATCTCAATTTCCCCCCATCCATTAAAAATTACGTCAATTACCCTCCCACGCCTTGACATTGTTTCAAATAGGTCCAAAAATTTGTAATAATTATTGAATTTAGGTGTGAAATTTTATAAAAACAAATTGGTAAATAAAGTTAGTTATAATTAATGCAGTATAATCATTTAAATTGGATAAAATAGTTAAAAAAAACTACCACCTTTCATAGTATTGAAAAAAATTAGATCTCATTTATCTAAATTTTTTTTTAATCTGTTTCTTGAGTGTAAATGTGAGGACTCGCATCCCCGCGAGAGGATTACTGTTGGATCAGCGACTTCTGGAGGCTTGTTCGGCGTGATGGAGGTACTTGTGCACAAATCGGACCTCAGGATTGGACCCAGCGCGAAATTTGGATTAAGATTTCATATCTGGATGCCTTCGACAAATTTTAGAAGTGGAATTGGGCAAAACGGACGTCGGATTTAGATTCAGCACGCGAAAACGATGGAAATGAACTATTTACTTGTATTTTTCGGAGCCCGGATGCTCAAACACGGATTTCGAGACAAGATTACTGTTCCGGCGGACGGGGCAGCGCCGGCAGCGACGGGCAGGCGGCGGAGCGCGGCGGCGTGGGCGCGGGCGTGCACGGGCGCGGGCCGGGGCGCGGGCAGGCGCAGCGTACGGTGGTTGGGTGTGCCACGTGGCGGCTCCCCATTGGGCGCGCTGGGGCCAGGTGGCGGCTTCGGGTTCGGCAGGTGCAACGGGTACATGCACCGGGCGCAGCAAGCGGTGGCGGTGGATGCGTGGCGCGCGGGGATTGGCCGGTCAACACACGCGCGCCCGCTCATTGGCGGGCGCAGCGACCCAGCTGGGCCGCCGTGAACCGCGGCCCACGGTTCCCGCCGTGGACCGCGCTGCCACGCGGCGCGCCACGATTGGCGGGCGCTTGTGCGCAGGGCGCGCGGGGAGCGGTTTGGACACGTGGCGCGCTAAGGTGATTTCGGGCGCGCACAGTACCGGGCCGGGCCAATTTTCAGGCGCCCGATTTGTAATACCTCGAACTGTCTTATGTTTCTTTTAATCCTTTTGAATAAATTAGTTGTTGAGAGGTTTACTTGGCGGGGTTTCTTGGGTACAGCGTCGGTGCGTGCGGGTATTTTTCGGTGTTAGAGCTCGAAAAACGGAGAACGGCAAAGCAATCGGATCTGGAATCCGATTTGCGGATCTCCCGGAACAGGATTTTGAAGGTTTCAGTACTTTGGGGTGCACCGGAATCCGTGCCGCGCGATCGGCACGCTTTTTCAGGAGATGGGATCTTTCTGTTATATCTGCCGAATAAGGGTTTTTATTTTGTACGTATGAGAGAAAAATAAATATTTAATTATTACTTTTCAAGAAAGTGGAAACCCTAGTTCTGAGAGAAAAGATAGCGAATCTTCTTCTCCTTGGATCACCGTGCCGGAGGCGGGGAGCGGAACCGGATTTTCTTTTCTTCTACCGCGAGGATCGGGATCGGGTCGTCTTCTCCGTTAGTGTAAGGTTAGCAGTTCCTTCTCCTTCACGTCTTTCCTTTTGGGTCTTCTTCGTTCCGCGTTTCCGGGGTTTTCGGGGTTTGCGTTTTGGGTTTTGCCGCCGCCGCGCCGCCACCGCCGCCCTGCCGGGGCGCACGCTCCACGCGCGCCACGGAAGGTCCGTGCGTGCGGGCGCCCGCGCAGGGCTGCCACCGCGCGGGGCCGCACCGCTTTGCAGCGCGCCCGCGCGGGGCCGCACCGCTTGAGGCTCGCCCGCGCGGGACTGCCGCCCGCGCGGGGCCGCACCGTAAGCGGCGCGCCGCGCGGGGCCGCACTGCATGCGACGCGCCGTGCGGGGCATGCGTCGCCGCCGCTCAGTTCCGCCTTTTCTTGTGCGCGTTCGGGATCGTTGTTTTTACGGGCAAATCAAGTCTTACCGTTATTTTCTGTTGGGGACTTTTTTTTAGGTCCGGGAGTCGTCCGAGGGCGCGGGTCTTTTTCTAGTGCTTCGTTCGATGTGATTTAAGGTGGGTACCTTTTTCTTGCAGTTTGGAGTATGGTATTATATGTAATACGTAGAAGTAAAGTAGATGTGCTAATGAATTTTGACTAACCCCTTTTGTATGAGTACCCCTACTATTACACATGGACTCCGGTCATTATGCTCATAGTTGCTTGCACGCACACTAGCGGTTTGGCCACCGCATCGGTGTACTTTTCTGGAAAGGTGGTACGTTGACTCGTGTACCCCACAAGGTGACGTAGTGGGGACCCCTCGCGGTCACTTAAGGTGCCGCACAAGTGCCGTGGAAGGGTTAAAAGTAACAAGGTGAGAGCAAGGTGGTTTCTTTGGCATGCACTGATCGTTTTACAGGGAGGGGTTACCGTCGATCCATGCGGAGGAGTGTGGATGCTCTGGTTTTCGGTTTGCTTTATTTTCAGTATTTTGCACATCTTACTTTTACCTCATACTCTATGTGTCGCTGACTTTCCACACGGTGACAGGTTTGAACAGAGGCGGGATCCGGAACGACAGTGAGGCTGCGACTTGAGGGAGTTAGCCCCGTTTAGGGTGGGCGACCTCTCCGTTAGTTCGTTTTGATCATTTCGGTTAGTTAGTGGTGTGTGTGGTACTTATTTGTGAATGGTGTGGTTGTTGGACAGTTCGTGATGATCGGTACTTTCTTTACGTTTATTTTGAGTACGGCCAATTTCAAATAAAGAAAAGGTTTGCGAAAATGGTTTTAAAAAGAATAGGTGTCGTGTGGGCACTGTTTTATAAACCTGTGGATTTATCCTTTCAAAAAAAAAAAATAGGTGGCCGTCATGTTTATTGCACATGATGATATCTTTTTCCCTCAACTTAACTTCTTGGCTAGTATGGTTAAAGTAGGTTTTATGCTTGCGACGCCGTGCACGTACAAAAGAGACTCCGTCCGTTTGCGGGGTGAACTTGTATGTGCGGCGGGTCTGGACAGGTACCGGTGGGTGGAAAAAAAAAAAAAAAAAAAAAAAAAAAAAAAAAAACTCACACGTTTTCCGTCTATTTAAACCCCCGGGGCGTGACACGATTTCTGCGCCCGAATCCAAAACTCCCTTTTTGGTGGGCTGGGCTATAAATAGGCCCCTTTGCAGCCTTTTTTCTCTTTTTCTAGGCTTCTTCTCCAAGGGACTTCTACAGAGAACTTCTTTCCCTTTTTGTTCCCCACCTTGTGAAGGAGTTCTAGGATTTTTGGAGGCCGCGACTTCAACGTCTACTGCGATTCGTCACACTGCAACGTTCCTTCTTCGGCGGCCGTTTCGTCGCGTTTCGGTGTGCGGACTCCCCAGGGCTACCCCGAAGGAGTTTTCGTGTGATTCTTGCGCCTACGTTTTCACGACAGGTAGGGCTACGATTCTTATATTTACAGTTTCCCTCCATTCCGAGCTTTTCTTGCGTCTTTCGGACCATCTTATGACCCCATTTTCTGCGGCGAGATTTTGGACAATATTGGAGTATTTGTGGGTTTTCTCGGCCCACAAGCATCGGAACGAGGAGTGCAAGTACTTGATCTTCGTCTACTCGTCGCAAGGAACGCCGTCGTGATTTTTCTGGGATTTTTGGAGGTTGCTGCGAAGGTGATAATTACACTTTTTCTGGACTGAATGCTACAGGATTTTGATTGTGAGGAGATTTAGCTCGCAGCGGTGTTTTATTTGTATCTTGGTCTATAGGCGTCGGAACGGGACGTGCGAGTACTCGATTTGCATCTACTCGACGCGACGATCGCAGCGGATATTTTTCTAGAATTTTCCGAGGTCATCTCGCAGGTGAAAATCGACCATCTTCTGGACTGTTGCGCAGACAGCGGTATTGTGTTAATTGTAGGATTAATTTGTGCACCGTTATGGTCGTTTTTGCAGTGTTCGCTGTGAGCCGGAGTTTTCTTTGTGAGAGGGCGAGTTTGGATCCGTGCTTCGCGATCGAGGTGAGTGGTTGTTGTATACCTCTATTTTGACATGCTCACTAGGAATATTAGAGAGTTTTCCCCTATGATAGGATTATTGATTAGCACTTGTGGCTGGGAATTATGCATGCTTGTTTGGATATATGGTTTACTATGTTAGCGCTTAACCTTGCATGTGGAATCAAATAGTAAACTGGAACAAAGTGATTTATCCTGTTAGTGGGTACTACTTGAAGATATTATGAACATGCATAGGTAGATGGTGGTTATGACCGATGACTTACTTTTTGCGAGATTATTACATGATAATCCTTCTTTTATCCTTCTTCAGAACACTTGCATGCTTGTATGGACATCTAAATAGGCCATCTTTTATTGCTACACTATCATGTTGGAACTTGACTTAGGAGAAACCATGTTCGCTTCTTTTCTCCTTATTCGTTAGTCAGGTTATTCATGTTGCTCGGGTTCGAGCAGAGGTTTGGGATAGTGTAGCCAGGGCCTGGATTATGAGGTATTGCGGCAACCGCGGATATTGGGCGGTTGACCGGACGTCGATTGTTGGACCTGATTGTGGATTGTGGGATATTGCGGCAACCGCGGATTTTGGGCGGTTGACCGGATGTCGGTTATTGGATTATGGATTGTGGGGTATTTCGGCAACCGCAGATTTTGGACGGTTGGCCGGGTGTTGGTTGTTGTACCGAATCGTGGATTGTGGGGGTATTGCGGCGACCGCGGATATTGGGCGGTTGACCGGATGTTTACTTATGCATCAGATTGGGGATCGAGGTTTCTTTAGTGGAGGGATTTGTTCCACTTGAGCATAGTAGTGATCCAGTCCTGCTTTTATGATACATATGACATGGTTACTTTCCTCGTGTGGGTAGCTCCCCTCGAGTTCCCCTCCGGAGCGTTGGGGTCAGACGATTATTGGGTTTTGCCATTACATTGGCGCAGCTTCACTTGCCTGATGATGAGGGCGGCAGTAGGAGTTTTGCTATCACATCGGCGCGGCTTCATTTGCCCGATGATGAGGGCAGCAGCAGGCAGTACCAGTGTTTACTGGTGGATAGATTGGGTTAATTGGACGGTTTTGGTTACTGATGCATACATACGGTTATTCCATTCTGGGACTGCATTTAGAGGCATAGTAGTAATAGTTTCCTTTTATCAGCAGTTTTATTGCTTACCACTCTCCTTCCCCTTTTGCCTCTGGTAGACCTAGTGGGCGCGTCGGAGTTTGAGGCTTTACCCACTAGGAGAGGCTACTGGTTTACTAGTAGTTCTCACCCCCATTCTTCCTTTCCTCTTTTTCTTCCCCTTTGTTCTGTAGAGTCTTCTGCGGGTGCTGCTGGGCTTTTAGCGGCGGATCGAGGAGAGAGGACGGCCGAGTAGATAGATCGTCTACCGACAGTGAGTTAGCTGGACTTGTTTTATCCCCTGTATCTCAGACGATTGTACTTTTATCTTTTGGGTCTGGCTTTAGCCAGCTGGTTGTATCATTTTGGTGAGCTGGAAGAGACACTTGTACTATTTTTACAGTTGGTCCTTCTTTTGCTTTCATTTCAGTCTGAGAAGTATTAGTTTTTAGTTCAGCTCTATTTTTATTCTCTTTTATTATTTCTCTTATATCTAAGCAGGTTACCGGCGCTTCGTGTACGCGGAAAATTCCGTATGCACGGCGAATCTGTAGACGGGTCCGAGTTCTGGTTTACACCTGAGGCGTGACAGTAAATTAGATAGATGTTGAGATGAAAACCAATGTGATAGACCAATTCATTTTAGTGAAGTTTATGACTTGATTCTCTAATTATCCTAATTTTTAGACTTATTTGAAACAATGGCAAAAAGCAGGGCGATAATTGACAAGATTTTTAATTCAAGGAGGTAAATGAGACGTGATCTAAAATGCAAAGAGGATTTTTGTAATGAAGTCTAACTTTGAAAATCTAAGTTTTACGACCTAGTTATAAGATTTTTGACAGAATATTCTCTAAGCACCAAATATTCTATCAGATTACTAAATATTTCATCAATATGTTACGAACACCACTAACCTTAGGTAGGTAGTAGAATCGGAACTTTGAAATTTTACGCACCTATACGGCTATATAAAAAACACTCTAAGGTAATTAGAGTTGTGTGTGAGAGTCATCAGAGTCGCGTGAACGTGTGTGAGAGAGAGAGGTGTGAACATGTGTGTGTGAAAGAGAGAGAGAGAGGGGGGGGTGACCGGCGTGGAAGCGGGGTAGGCGATGACGGAGACGACGCCGTTGCCGTGTGCAGAGAAGGAGCGGAAGACGGTGTGGCCGTCGTCGGAGGCGGAGCCCCACCACTCAGAGGAGAAGGCCCAGTCGCCCTCGTCATCCAGGTGGCGGCGCACGGCGGAGGAGAGCCGCCGGAGCCCCATCTTCCAGCTCCATCCCCCTCCCCCTCCCCGCCCAGCCACGTTGAATCGCATAACGGAGAGAGGGGAACGGAGGAGGTCCAGAGGAGGAGGGCAAAACCCTAGTCCAGTAGTCCTTGCTAATTTTGACTAGCTAATTACTAGGTACGGTACATATGAGGTTTCTAACATTTTAGCCCAGGAAAATCCTTTCGAGGAGCGTACATATTATACCATTTCATTTTTTAGGTGTCCCGGACCGGTCGATCCTGTACCCAAAAAATAATAATAATAATAATAATAATATATATATTATTTATTTAATTTTGGATAGGATTGGGATCCGGATATGTAAGCTATTAATAATATATTTGAATAAATATGAATTGTGACCATTCGTATATCATTATCTTAAGAAATACCCATGTCTATGTGTATATATTTTTTATAAATTTTATTAAATAATATGCATATATCATATGCTATAACAATACACTCTGATCCAAAATATATACACCTATCATAATATAATATGAACCATATATTATTATAATACATAGGGGTCTAAAATATATGCACATACTATTATATAGTTAAAATATATTCTTTTTTTAACTTAAATCTTTTTTATTTACTATCGGATTTGGATATTTTATCGAGTCTGGATCCGGATCACGATCCGGATTTGAAAATTATTCCGAACCTTGCTAATTAAAAGGTCCAATTCGGGCGAGCCTAAGTCGGGTATGGATATAAAATTTTCGAACCCATATTCGAAATTTTAATGAGTAATTTTATTTATCCGTATACTATTCATTTTTTTCGGTTCTGATTCGGATTCGGATCCGGATAGGATCCGGATCAAATATGAGTTATGGGATATTTTGGACAATTTTATTCATATTAAGATTGAGCAAATTCTTTTAAAATAGTTTACAAAAGTAAGAAAAGAAAAAGGTTGTTAAGACTACTAGTAGACTAATCCTAGCCATAAAAAGTCTTAGGCATAAGATTTATACATATGCTCTACTACGTTTATAAATAGTAGGCATAAGATTTATACATATGCTCTACTACGTTTATAAATAGTATTGCTGTTTAGCCAAATTCTTAATCAAGTCAACTTCAAATTTTTAATCTTTTGAGGGCACGTTTAGTTTACAAGATTTTAAATTTTTACTAAATATTAAGTTTTCAAAAAATATATTCTCATGATAGAATTTCTATTTTATAAAAATATTTTTATTTAATGTATTATTAATGTTTGGATTGAGAGAATGAAACTCTAATTTTATTATGGAAGAAATCAAATTCCCTAAAAGTGGGTCCTACCATGGAGTATATTACTCTATGTCTTTCATACTATATTTAATCTAGAGTATATCGACTCTACGTTGCATTTTATTCTCAACCTAGAGTTTCTTGACTATATATTGCATTTCAAATTTATAGTTTATACTTTACATGTTCACCTTAGGTTTTCTTTTTCTAAACTCATGCCACATATTCTTTGACTTAGATTTTCCTTAAGTCCAATGCCATATGTTTCAACCTAGGTTTTCTCCTCGTTTCATATCCATACAAATTTGACCAAGTTTTCTCCTAAGTACATTCTCATGCAAAATTAACCTAAATCTTGTAATCCCTCTTTTGTCACATAGAGCTAAAACCCTAAATCTTAAGCACATACACACACTATATGCATCTTGTGACGATCCGAATCCCCGTGGAGGATTACAGCTTGACCAGCAGCTTATAGAGGCTTATTTTTGTTTGATAGAGTTGGTTGCGCACAAATCGGACCCAAGATTTGGACCCAGCGTGAAAAATGGATCAAGAATACCTATTCGGATGCCTTCGTCGAAAAATAGATCGAAAACGACTATTTGGATGTATTTTTGTGGATCCGGACGTCAAAAACGGACTCAGCGTGCAAAAATAGTGAAAATTGGCTTTTTCTGGACTTACTGGGCTCAAGGGATTGCGGGCCGGAGCACGGCCCATTTGGCGTGCACGGGACCAGCCAATGTGTGCCAGGACAGGTGTCGGCGCGTGGCTGGCCGACAGCCGCCACGCGGTGCGCGCTCGTTGGCGCGGCGCACGCGCGGGGGCAGGCGGCGCGGCGCACGCGCGGGGGCCTTGTGGTTGGGCGCGGCGCGCCCAACCGAATCGGGACGCGGGCGCGATCCCCACCGTCCACCCGAGTGTGGAGAGGGCCCCGATGGCTGCCACGTGCCCGCGGGGGCTGGGTCTGGCGGGCCGGGTTGGGATTGTAGCAACAGGGAGCAGATTTTGTTTTTTTTCTTCTTCTCTTCTTCTTCTTGGTTCAAATAGAGCACATTCTCCTTCTTTTCTCCCTTTTGGGACTTAGACTTTTTGGGAGATCTTCTTCAGAGCACCCACTCATCTTCTTCATCTCCATCACCCAAGGGAGGATCAAAGGAAGCACCAAGTCATCATCTACCTCAAGGTTTGGAGCATCACCATTGTTGCAGATTTTTAAGCTTCACCGTCGTGTTTCAGTGCAAAAATCGTACAGAGCTCACATCTTGGAGTTTTGAGCTAATTTTTGGAGAGGATCTCCACAAGAGGTAGGCCTACAATTTTGATATTCAACACTCATCTTGGATCATGAGATTTCTTAGAGTTTTTAAGTCATCGCTAGAGCCTTCGCGCACATATTTTATATTTGGACAGCCAATAGTAATTATGGAATTTCTCTTTCATTTGTGCATGGATTTTGAAGTTCTTTAGCTCGATTTATTTCTACTCTCGACAAGAAATCCATTGGCACCTTGCTTGCTAGAATTGGAACTCGTTTGCTCAAGTAAATTTAACGATCTTCCAGGCCCTATTGCAGAGTTTGCTGCAGTTCGTTTTTGGATTTTTGAGTTGAGCATTGAGCATTTGTATGATGATATCTTTGGGAATAAACTTAAGGATTTTGTTTTGGCGTATTTCGTGAAGTTGAAGATTGAAGATGAAGGCTTGTCAATCATATACATCAATATCAAAATGAATGGATTCAAATGTTCAGGTACGTTCATTTAAATAATCCTTGATATTTTGAATACGTTCTTATAGCTTAGAAACAATTTGGAATATTTTCTATGGCTTAAAAATCAAAAACTGGACAATCTAGGTGTTCAGGATCCGGATCAGGTGCATCCAGTCCGAACCCCGAACATGGAATTTCCTGTTTCTCATGAACAGTCCGGATCATACTTATTCCAGTCCGGACCGCCGTCCAGAAAAATCTGTTTTATGCAGTTTTTTATTCTTATCTCTTTTAAAAAAGTTTCTAGCCTATAAATAGACCCTAATATCATTTTTTAGGACATTCCAAAAACGGAATCAAAAGGTAATCCATGTATAGAGAAGAAAAGGTAAACACCGTTTTAATTTAGGTTTTCTTTCTCTATTGATCGGTTTGATTCTAGGTTTTTCAAATACATATTTTTTGAAGAATCAAATCGATGAATACTTAGATGGTGTTTCCTTATCTATCTATGATGATCTAGGTATTCAAAATATCATCACCACCAAAATCAACGATTTCCGAAAGGACAATCGACGCGTGGATTCGCGTGGCCTTGTGGATTCAAGGTAAACGACTTTGTGGATTCGGAGTTAGGCGTGTTCGTGGATTCGGCACGCTTCTTTGGTGACTGTGGTTGAAGACTTCGTGGATTCGAAGTCATGACGCCTTCGTGGATTCGAGGTGCATTGTGGAGCAAGCGGCGAAGATCTACTCGGAGTGTACGGTAAAGGTTGAGCTGTGTGTGTGCGTTATATCACCTTGTACGTGTTTAATCTTAGTGGATTTCACCGTGTGATCGGTCCCATAGTTTTTTACTCATGAATTGGAGTTTTTCACGTAAAATCTCTACGTGTTGTTTATTTTTTCGCATTGGGTTATTTTTACGCAAAGATTTTAGTGATTTTATTGTTTACACCTATTCACCCCACTCTAGGTGGTTTTTCTCCTATTTAGATCCTTTATTCTATAACCCACAAATATTAAGTCTTTTTCGAGATTTCAAAGTTTCGATATCTTTTTGAGTTTGAGATGAGCAATTTCTCTTTTGTAACCTGTGGAAAATTCCTGTTGGATTAACCCCTAAGATGCTTAGAACTTCATGCTAAAATTTGATTCACAGTTTTGGACAGCATGTGATAGTTTGTGGTTTGGTTTAATTAAAGGGAATTTATGTTGAGTTTTTAATACTTGGGAGATGTTTATATGATAGAGTACACCTTGGATTTACTGTTTGGAGTTTCCCTTTGATGTGTATAATGCATAATTTCATCTCCTTTAATCATCTATGTACATACTGAAATTCTGGGCTGAACCGCGCAGCGTGCAGTGTTTCGATGACTGCGCTCAATCCGAGTGGCGGATTTGGATGATTTTCATGGTGTTGGATTCTTGAGAGGCTAAAGATTCTGCACGCCAAATTTTAGTTCGATCGGGCATCAGATCGACTACTTCTATGTGGGTTATTTGGTCTCCAAAATCGACGGACTGTTCTCTAACTCTATTTGTTAGTATGCATGCATGATTTAGTGTACAACCTTTATGATTGAGATGTAAGCATGAGAAATGGTCTAAATTATATTGATTGAAGCTTACATGATGAATTGTACATGTTATTGTGGATTGAGAGTTTACATGTTAAAGTCATCCATGTTGTTGATTGAAGCTTACCTGATAAGTTATACATGCTATGTGGTTGAGAGCTATATGTTGAGATGGTACATGCTACGTGATTGAGAGCTATATGTTGAGATGATACATGCTATATGATTGAGAGCTATATGTTGAGACAATCCATGCTATGTGTGGTGACCCGGATCTCTGCAAGACTTTTACAGTGTGACCAGCGGCTTCTGGAGGCCTATGTGGCGTGTCGGCGGTGTTTCTGCACCAATTTGGACACAAGTGATGGACTTCGGGTGTTAAATGGATCACGTGGGTAGTTGGATGACCCCGTTGAATGCTTAGATGTGGTTTCGCATTAAACGGATATTAATATTGGACTCAGCGCGAAAATTTGGAGTAAGAACACATTTCCGGATGCCTTCGGCAATTTTTAGAAATGGAATTTGGCAAAACGGACAGCGAATTTGGATTCAGCGCGCGAAAACGATCGAAATGGACTATTTACTTACATTTTTCGGAGCCCGGATGTGAAAACACGATTTTTGAGGCATGGGACACTGTTCCGGCGGCCGGGGGGCAGCGCCGGCGGCGCGGGCAGAGGTGCGGACCGCTCGGTCCACGGGGCCGGCGTGCACCAGGCGCGGGACGCGTGGCGGCCCAGGAGTGGCGGGCGCACGGGCGCGCGGTCCATGGGACACGCGGCCTGGTGCAGGGACCGGGGTGGGCCACGTGGCATCCCCGGGTTGGTTGGTCTTCGTACGCCGGGTGCACGCAGCGCAGTGGAGCAGGCCGGGGCAGGTGGCCGTACGGCCGGGGCAGGTGGCCGTACACGCGGGGCAGGGACGCCACGTGCGACGGGCAGGCGCGGGGCGTGCCACGCGGCGCGGCCGGGTTGGCTGGCGACGCTGTTGCCTGTTCGGGGGGCCACGCGGCGCAATCTGGTTGATTCGGGCGCTTGGTGGACGGCCCAGATCGGATCACTGTGCGTGCCCGAAATGTTTAGGGCGCCCGGAACTTGGGACACAGAGGTCATTTCCTCAATTGTTGGGTTTGGGCTATATAAAGCCTCCTTTGCAGCCCGTTTTGGCCTTCTGCCCGAGCCCATCTCTCTGTGAGGCCTTAAGGAAGATTGTTCACCATTTTGTGGGGCATCTCGTGATGGATTCTCAGATTTTTTGGAGGCCTCGACATTCGCGCTTTCTGCGACGCAGCGCACTGCGACGTTTCTGGGATTTTGGCTTCCACCGTCACTTTTCAGTCCGCGAGACACCCTGGATCACCCCGATGGAATTTTGAGCCGATTTCACGGCAGCGCGTTAAAAAAAAAATATGTAAAAGGAAGCATACCTTTTCTCAAATGAATAAAACATTTTTGATCCAAAGGTTTTGTTAAAATATCAGCTAGTTGATCATCAGTAGAAACATAAAAAATTTGAAGAGTATTTGATTCAAGTAGATCTCTTAGAAAGTGATATCTTAATTTAATGTGTTTTGTTCTCGAATGCAACACAGGATTTTTAGAAATATTTATGGCACAGGTGTTGTCACACAAAATTATCACCGAGATTATAGGAATCCAGAAGTCACTCATAACACTTTTCATCCAAAATAATTGAGTAGAATAACTTCGTGCAGAAATATAATTCGCCTCGGCAGTAAATAGAGCAATGCAGTTTTGCTTTTTACTATGCCATGCAACAAGACAATGGCCAAGATAAAAGCATGCTCCACTAATGCTTTTTCGATCATCCACTAATCCTGCCCAATCGACATCTGAATATTTTATAAAATCAAGATATGTGCCCATAGGATACCAAATTCCAAAATTTACTGTGCCTTTTACGTACGGGATGATCCATTTCACAGCTTTCAAGTGTATTTCTTTCGGTGCAGATTGAAAACACGCTGTTGAGACCAGAATTTTCTGCCACAGGAGGAAGCGACACGCAGCATCAACCATCGGTTGAAAGAAATCAACCGACAGGGGTTTTGAGTCAATAAGGAGGACTTGCGTCTCGATTGAGACCAGCCCTTAATACGGAGGCATACCGACTGTGGTACACTATTAGCTGAAGGCATCGGCCGATAGGAGAAGCAGCCGACATAGAGGGCCAATGCCTCGTCCAGGGCTAGCTTCTGTCACCACCAGACATTTCAACCGACCCGATAGGCCGACTGTAGTACACTAAACTTTAGCAAATTGCAAAGTTCTAGTGTGTGAAGGGTTAAATGATACCCTTCGGATGTTTTAGTAAGCTTCCGGAAGGTTCTAGAAGGTTTCCGGAGAGTTTGGGCGCAAATCGGAAATTTTCAAAAAATTCGAAAATTTGAGGTTTTTGGCTTCGGGGTCCGGACTGTCCGGACTGTCCGCGCGAAACTGGAAATTCCACGTTCGGGGTCCGGACCGTATTGGGGGCAGTCCGGACCGTTCGGGTCTGGACAGCACAGTAAGAAATGTAATAACATTTCTTGCAGGGGGCTTTTGGGATTTTGTTACATTAGGGTTTTTAACCCTCTTCACCTCCTCTTTTCCTCTCATTTGGAGAGAGCAAGAGAAAGTGTTAGAGAAAGAGAGAGGGAGAGAGAAATCTTGGATTTCCTTCTCCAACACATCTCACTACATGGATTCTTCTTCAACCTCCTCTTCTCCACCATTGAAGCTTGCTGCAAGAGCTTGGAGGAAGCCTAGAACTTGAAGAAGAAGGAAGTTTGGAGCTTTAGTTCCATCCTTTGCTTTTCCAAGGTGGGATTCAAGCTCAAAGAGGTTTGGAACACTTTCTTTCCCTTTCTTTTGGGACTTTTGAGGGAAAACCTAGTTTTTGGAAAACTAGGGTTTATTTTGAGGCTTTTTGATTCCTAGCTTTTTGGGGTGGAATTGATGGGTGTAGAACACTCTTGTAGGTTGGTTTTGAAGCTTTTCTTGTTTGGATTGCAAGATGTAGCAAAATCTCTCAACCTAAGATATTTTCCACCTATTTTCCTTATAATTTTAAGGGATTTTGTGATTAGGGTTTTGTGATGTTTTAACCCTTTGGAAACTTCTCTTAGGGCATAAGAGGAAGTGTGGGCTTCTTGGTAGGGATCCTTCACAAGGATTTGGCAACTATCCGGTGGGTCAGACCTCACCGAAATGGGTGAACTCCCCCTATGTCCTCTATTGACTTTTAGGGCATCATTGTTATATTAAACATGCATCGTTTGATTTATCATGATTTATGACCATGCATTTGAACCCCTTCATGTGTAGAAAATTTCATACTTTATGTAGTAGAGGTAAACATTGTAGGTGCATGGGCACTTTGAGGGGGGATTGAATAGGAATTTTCGTGAACTTAAGCTTTTGGATACGAATAGAGAATAACTATACATGTTATAGAATTATTGAGATATGTTATGCATATGATCATGAAGAAAATGGACATTATGACATTAGTGCCATCTAGTGTAGTGAGATACAAGTAGAAAATTCCTAAACTTGTACAATCAAGATGAAATAGTTAGATTCCATGTTTGAGACATGATGAGGACAACTTGTAAATGTTTTACATTTTCATTATGCAAGATAATGTTAATATTGTATATGAAACATTGACACTTGAGATACTATACCCCGACCTAAAGGTCGATGATGCTATTCCGTGTTTTAGACACGATGATTGCTATTCCGTGTTTTAGACACGATGATCGAGACTTGCTTGCTTGCCGTTCGTGCTCATTCGCACATGCTTGGTAGGGTCGCTCTCTCAAAGCCGGCACTCCGGAGTTGGCCATTTGCGACATCATGATCGCCGTGCGGGATTGGGTGCCGATTGGGACGCCGTTGGATTGGCATAGCTCCTTAGGGGGTGCCACCACGGGACCATGAGGCGTGGCTCAAGCTTAGACTCAAAGAAAGTCTTCAAGAGAAAAGGATTAAGTTAACTAAACTTGACATTGAAATATCACATAGATGATACATTCATGGTAGTGGGCATACATGATAGCAAACTTGACATTGGACACCACATAAATAATACTACTCATTGTAGTTGGACATTATGATAACATGATAGATTCATATCATCATTACTTTGTACATGAGCATAGAGGCATGATAGTAGTAGAGTACTTTATTTTACTTTAGTTGTTTATTACCTGCATTTTATTTCAGCAGTTATACTATCTTATGCCTCAGTTGACCTAGTAGTGTATTTCGCTTCTCTCGGCGGCTTACCCACTGGGAACTATTGTTTAATAGTTCTCACCCCATTTGGGTTGTTGTTTTTCAGAGCCATCCGCAGCGGGAGGGGCTCGGGACCGTGGCAAGGGGTTATCGCATAGCTAGCTAATCCCCATCGCACCACTCGAGGTGGTTACAGGGCACCTTTTCTTTTGTTTTTGTTGGAGAGGTGTTGGTGTATTTTGGCATAGAAACCACCCGTGTATTTTGATAGGTTGTATTTGAGAGGACCACATTTGTATATTGGATTTTAACTTCTTGTATGATAGTTGTTATCTACTTTCCTCTTTTATGTATAGTTTAGTTGTGTTGTGCTCTGATTACTAGTAGGATGTGTGTATTGCTTTCTTTCCGCTTTGTTGTTGTAGGCGCCTTGTGTGTACCGGGGGGTACCTTGTGCACACGGGTCTGTGCACGTGCCGGGTAGGCTTCCGCTGGGGCCTGGGGCGTGACAGATTATTTTGGTATCAGAGCCTAGGGTTGAGTCTTAGAGGACCTAGCAAACCTTAGGCTGGTTGGACCATAAGGATTAAGAACGTGAGAGACGGGGTCTTATGTGATTACTTGGCGAAAGTAACATGATTGGGTCAATACTATAACTTCATAAGAGTTGGAGTTGATTGAAGTGATTGCACCTTCTATTTCCTTGGAAGGTCTGGTTGGCGGCCGACAACCTGACATCGGGAAATAATTGTGGCATGCTTCATTTGCTTTCGCATGATTGGGATTTGTTTTGAGTGGGGATGCGTTTCGCGTTGGTTATCCTTACCTACGCATTTTATGCCTGTTATAGTTTGTGATGCCTACGACTCACTCCATGACGGCCGAGGAGGCCGATGCGGAGACGTCCGCTACTTCCGGGTCCAGTGAGGTCCGAGATTTGAGAGAGCAGCTGGCTATGCTAGCTGATGTAGTGGAGCGGCAGTTGGCTGCGGCGCGAGAGCAGGCTAAGGCTTCGCGTCGGCAGGATGCAAGGATGCAGAGGTTGGAAGCTCTTTTGACCCAACAGTTGGCAGCAAGGGGAACTCAAGACCCTTCGCACCCACCCGTGCAACAACGGGAGCACATGGGTGGAGTGACCGATGCACTTCGACCTGAGGTGCCCGAGTCTTCACGTCACACTCCGAGTGCTGGGCGCCGGGAAGAGGTTGTGATGTCACCGCCAGTTCAGACTCCACCGGCGAGGACGGTTTTACCGATGATGGTAGCAGGAGAAGAGCGGGACCGACTCATGGCTCGTTTGAGGGAATTCCGGGAATCCAAGCCTCGGACATATGATGGAGAGAAACCCGACTATTGGGTTTTTGAGAAGTGGATTCTACACATGGAGAAACTTTTCCACGATACCTTCGTAGCGGAGGGAGACCGGGTGTGGTTGGCAACACACCATCTTGAAGGCGATGCTTACCAGTGGTGGACGGACATTCGGGATGACCCCACGACCGATTTGGCGGCAATCACATGGCCGCGGTTCAAGAAGATGCTTGCAATGAAGTATTTTCCGGCGAGCGCAAAAAGGCAAATGGAAAGAGATCTCTGCAACTTGAGGCAAGGAGATAAAACCGTGGCGGAGTACGAGAGGGAATTTACTCGACTACTTAACTGTGTTCCGCACATTGTGAGGGACGATGAGAACAAGGCCCGTATGTTCGAGAACGGCCTCAGACCGTCCATTTTCAGATTGGTTTAGACCCTAAACCTCCAAACCTACCGGGAGGTTGTGGACCGTGCCTTGATAGTGGAGAAAGGCGCGGAGATTGCTAAGGAAGAGAGAGAAGCTCTTGATAGGACGCGAGGCAAGAGGTCGGCGACCGAGGGCGCAAGTCATAAGCCCTATTCGAAGAAACCGCCGAAGCACCCGAGGAGCCAGTCTGGAGGACGCGGCTCATCTTCACACCGGGGAGGACCTGACCGTCGGCGGCCGCCGCGTTGCATGATTTGTGGTGGACCCCATATGCCGCCGCAATGCCCGCAGCGTGGAGGCAAGTGCTATCTTTGTGGCCAGGAGGGCCACTTTCGATCAGAGTGCCCGCGAGGCTCGACACCGACACCTTCATCAGCATCGGCACCAGTTATTCAAGGACAAGTGACCCCGCCCACTTACTCTCAGTCTGGGCGACCACCGGCGTCGCGGCAGTACGAGGGGCCACGGCAGGCTCCGAGCGGGCTCATGTATGCGGCCCAAACTAAGGAGGCTTCAGCGGCAGAGGACGTCGTTGCAGGTATTATCTTGATTCATAGCATTCGAGTTCGAGCTTTATTTGACACCGGTGCATCTCATTCATTCATTGACCGGCTGTTTGCCGAGTTGCATGGCATTGAATTAGTTCCTACTTTGCATCCGGGACGAGTCTTAGTTCCCGATCATACTTTGGAGATTCGGGAGTTTTCTCCTAGTTGCCCTATTAGGATTGGGGATTGGATTTTGCCGGCAGATTTGTTGGCCCTCCATCGACTTGGAGAATTCGATGTGGTTTTGGGCATGGATTGGCTCACAAGATATCATGCTACCATTGATTGTGAGAATCGACTCGTGACGTTTCGAGAACCGGGACAAGAGGAAATTGTGTTCAGAGGCTGCAAAAGTTCGCTGTTTGCGATGACTATCTCTTCCGCCAGAGCAAAACAGTTGATTAGGAGTGGATGTGTCGCCTACTTGGCTACTGTTGTGAATAGGGGCAGTGAGACTCCGAGAGTGGAGGATATCCCAGTTGTGCGAGAGTTTGCTGATGTGTTCCCGGCAGAGCTACCGGGGATGCCTCCGGATAGAGAGATCGAGTTTGTGGTGGATATGATCCCTGGAACTACCCCAATCTCGAAAGCACCATATAGGATGGCACCGGCAGAGTTAAAAGAGCTCAAGGCACAGCTTCAAGACTTGTTGGAAAAAGGCTTCATCCGACCGAGCGTTTCACCTTGGGGAGCACCAGTTTTATTCGTCAAGAAAAAGGATGGATCGCTTCGCCTTTGCGTGGACTATCGTGAGCTTAACAAGGTCACAATTAAGAATAATTATCCATTGCCGAGGATTGATGATTTGTTTGATCAACTCCAAGGATCAAGAGTGTATTCGAAGATTGACCTTCAGTCTGGATACCACCAACTCAAGATCAAGCCCGAGGATGTAACTAGGATGGCTTTTAGGACACGGTATGGACACTATGAGTTTACTGTTATGCCGTTTGGGCTCACTAATGCCCCGACAGCTTTTATGGATTTGATGAACCGTGTCTTCAAGCCCTTTTTGGATAGATTCGTCGTGGTGTTCATCGATGACATTTTGGTGTACTCTCAAAGTGATGAAGAGCATGAGGATCACTTGCGGCAAGTGTTGCAATTACTTCGGGAGAAAGAGCTCTACGCCAAGTTGAAGAAATATGAGTTTTGGCTACGAGAGGTAGCGTTCTTGGGTCATGTAATATCGGATAAAGGAATAGCTGTGGACCCCAAGAAAATTGAGGCAATCAAGGATTGGCCTAAACCGACGAACATCACCGAGATCCGGAGCTTTATCGGTCTGGCCGGCTACTATCGGCGTTTTGTTGAGGGATTCGCAAAGTTATCTACTCCCCTCACGCGACTAACACATAAAGGCACCAAGTTTATTTGGAATGATGCGTGTGAGGGAAGCTTCAGGGAATTGATGGAACGGTTGACAACCGCCTCGATCTTGGCTTTGCCTATTGCAGGAGCGGGATACGTGATCTACAGTGATGCTTCCTTGAGTGGGTTAGGGTGTGTTTTGATGCAAAACGAGAAGGTTATTGCTTATGCCTCTCGTCAATTAAAGGACTACGAGAAAAACTATCCCCTTCTTCTTTATCAATATAAAGTGTAAACCGGCTATTCAGTCGTATCTTTATTTTTGCATTTAGAGTGTAAACCGGCTTTGCCGTGTCTTTATTTGCCCTTCTTGCATTTAGAGTGTAAACCAACCCTGTTGTCGTGTCTTTATTTGCCCTCATGTATGCTTTGAAGTTATCATCGACTCATTAGTAGTAAATTTATCCACAAGCGTTTCGACTCATTTAAGTCGAAACCAGCGATCCCTCTCTAGCTCCACGAACCCGCTTCGGTAGTCGCCGGTCGTTGCGGTTGCGTGGAGTTACCAGAGGAGAACCCGATCGAGCGGATCCCTCCTCGGCCCGATCGCTTGATTGTTGGCACGCGGCGCACTTCAACACTTTCTGGAGGGTCACCCAGCAGGGGTCGATCGCGCGCAAGCCACATTTTGGCCCCAACACGTGCATAAATACCAACACTAAAAGAAATATCTGGGCAACTATCAGTTAAGTAGAGGAGACTTCCAATCATACTTCTATGCAATTTTTCGTCTACACTCTCTCCGCGAGATTCAATTCCTAATCCCTTATTGCTAGTTCCCATAGGAGTCGGATAGTCTTTTGAATTTTTCAAACCGAATTTCTTTTGAATTGATTTAGCTGTCATGCCCCGGGGTCGAAACTGCGACCCGGGCTCGCTAACAGATCCGCCACCTATGCAAAACCTCGGATAGGCGAAGCGTCCTACCTGCAAGAAAGGGGCTACAGCTAAACAGATATCAGAGCTATAAAATAAAAGTGCTGTAAAACTAAAACCAACCATCTGTACAACTGGAATAATGATACAATATCCATCTCCCATAAATGGTAATCATACAATACCCTCAAATACAATAAACCAGAACTCAACAGGGAGGAACCAGAAAATAATACATCAGTGTACAGGCTCTCAGTACAAGTCAGATCCTCACAATACAATAATCTCTCAAAAGCGAAAATGTAGTGGTCCTGATCCCCATGCAACCTTTCCGATGAATCCACTTTGTAGAACACCTAGTGTTGGTGTGTCTGGTCCACGGTGCATCAAAGAGATGCCACAGATGGACCCTGTGAGACATCTTTTGCTGATTTGGCCTTCGGCTACATTTGCTGAATTTTAGAAAAGGTTTTGGGCAAAATGGAGGTTGGATTTGGATTCAGCGCGGAAAAACGCTTGAAAACGGCTATTTGCTTGTTAAATTCTGAGTCCGGATGCCCAAAAATGGACTCCTGGAAGTTTTCAGTGGTTTCTGGTGCATCGGGGGACCGTGGACCGCCGGCTTGCCACGTGGCGGCCTGTCATTGGCCGGTTCACAGCGTTCGGTCCACGAAGCGGCGCGGCTGGGTGCATGAGCCCGGCGCAGGACACGTGGCAGGCGTGGATTGGGTGGCTTTCGGCGCGCGGTCCACGGAGTTCGTGCGGCGGTGCATGGTTTTGAGCGGCGGTGCAGGGTTTCGGGCGAGAGACACGTGTCGACCCCCGGTTGGCTGGCGCTGGGTGCGCGGTCCACGGAGTTCCCCGCGCGGGTGCATGAACCCGGCGCAGGGACACGTGGCGGCAGGCCATTGGCGGGCTCACGAGGCGCGGCGCACGGGGGCGCGGGCTGGCGCCTCGGGGCGCGTGCATGGCAGGCGCGCATGCGGCGCCTGCCCGCACGTGTGACCGCGACAGTGCGGGGGCACGTGGCGCCCGGCTATTCGCGGGCGCCACCTACCCGCTTGACCGAGCGGCGCCACGCGTCGGCGCCGGACGCGCCCGCACAGCTGTTTGCTGTGTGGGACACGCGTCCGTCACCCAGGCGGGCCACGCGGCGGCCATTGACGCGCCCCGCACAGCTGTTTGCTGTGCGGGACACGTGTCAGCACGGGGTGATTCTGGGCGCTCGGTCGGACGGAAGAAATCCGACCAAACGGATTTCGGGCGCCCGAATTTGGGCGCCCGAATCCGATTAAGTGTGGGCTGCGGGTTGGGCCTATAAATAGTGAACTTTGAGGCCTTTAGCTCTTTTTCTGAGCAGTTTTTCACAGTGACTCCTCCTGGGATTTTCTTTCTCTACCTGAGCTACATTTCACAGAACATTCTTGGGGTTTTTAGGGGCACGCATCCCGAGGTTTTCGTTTTTACGGCACGGCGCGATGCTCATTCACCGGCGACCCGCTTCGTCACATTTCAGTGCGAGGACTCCCCCGGCTTACCCCGACCTCCGTTTTAGGCGATTCTTGCGCCGTTGGACTCTCGACAGGTAGGGCTCCGATTTTGGAGTTTTGAGCTTCCTTTTTTTTCGTGTTGATCTTGGAGTTTTCCGAGCTTCTTTGTGACCCATTTTTCTTCTCGGAGTTTTGGACAGCACTCGAGTGTTTTGGCTATATCTTTGCGCACAGGCGTCGGATCGAGGCGTGCCAAGAGGCGTTTTTCATCTACACAGCGCAAGGAACAACCTCAAATTTTCTGGGAATTTTCTGAATATTTTTCGAAGGTGAAAAATCTCTGTTCACAGAAAGTTGTGCTACAGTTTTTGAGATCGGTTTATTTCGGGGTGGTTCCCTTGTCGAATTTGTATCTCAGTGTAGGAAACTCGGTTTTGAACGTGCAGATACTCGTTTCGACCGGTTCGTCGCGAGGATCGTGACAGTATTTTTCTTGGAATTTTCCGGGCATTTTTCGTAGGTGAAAACAGGGCAACTTTGGACTGATGAGTTTTGGACAGATTTTGTGAACATTGTATGTTTAAATTATGTATGTTCTTTTGGGGTATGTTGTGCAGTGTTGTGGTGACTGTTTGGACCGAGCGTGGGTTTCACTTTTGGACAGGGATTTAGCGCTCGAGGTGGGTACCGTTGTAATCCTCCTACTTGTGATAACACACTAGGCATATTGGAGCTAGTCCTATGTTATATTGCTAGTATACTAGTGGATTAGATATAGCTTGCTTAATTGGAAAATTGAACTTATGGTCAGCACTTACATCTCTAGAGGACTAAGTATAAATTAAATGTTAATTCTTGCAAAGGATATATTGTCTAAACTCCTTGGGAATATTTTGCTAAACTATTTTATGTTGTATGTATATTGGGACATCTTATGCATGAATAGAGACCGGCTTATGGCAACTTGTTACAGTGGATATTCATGAAATAGCATACTCTAAATTTTGTAAGAATTAGAATACCTGAAATCATGTTATTAAGTAAAGGACTTTTGCATGCTTGTATGGTCACCTAGTTAAGCCACCTTTTTCTGCTACACTATCATGCTGGAACTGACTTAGGAGAAACCATGTTTTTATTTTCTCCAGTTATCTAGACTTAGGGGATAGTACGCTCGGGGTCGAGCAGGGGCTGGGATAGTGTAGTCAGACATTTGGGATTTGGGACAGGCAGGCTGTAATGGCAGGGTATTGCGGCAACCGCGGATTTTGGGCGGTTGACCGGACAGTTGTTATTGCATCAGATCGGGGAGAGGATTTGGGCTTCTTTTAGTGGATGGTTCTTTTCCACTTAGATCAGTGTCATGATCCAGTCCTGCGGACTTATTCTCCTTTGATACTTATTACTCAGGCATTTTACTCGTGTGGGTCGCTCCCCTCGAGTGCCACTCCGGAGTGCGCGATATATAGACTTTGAGTCCTTGAGACTCCTATCCCCTATCGGTGTTATGCGTAGGCTGGCATACCCGATTTGGCAGGCATAGCAGGTAGTACCAGTGTTTACTGGTGTACAGATTGGGTTTAGTCAGGCAGGCATTTATATTCTGATGCACATACTTAGCTATTCTTTTAGCTTGGCATTTTAGAGGCGTAGTGGTAGCTTCTTCATCAGTAGTTTTACTTATAGCTTACCACCTTTATTTTATTTTCGCCTCTGGTAGTCCTAGTGGGCATGTCTGAGTTTGAGGTCTACCCACTAGGGGAGGCTACTATTTTTATAGTAGTTCTCACCCCCACTGTTTTCCCTTTTCTTTTCCCCTTTGTTTTGCAGAGTCCTCTGTTGGAGTTGCGGGACCCTCTTCCCAGGATCGAGGTAAGAGGATCGCTGATTAGATAGCTACTTCCCCGATCTCGAGTTTAGCAGTTTTGATGTATCCCCCCTGTACACTCAGACGGTTGTATTTTTCCTTTATTTTGGGTCTGGCTTCGGCCAGCTGGTTGTATTTATTTCGTGAGCTGGGAGAGACACATGTATATATATGAGAGTTATGTTGTACTTTTATTTCCAGCATTTGTATGAGATGTATTAGTTTTAGTTTAGCTCTGTTTTATGCTCCTTTATTATATCTTTATATCTGAGCAGGTTACCAGCGCTTCGTGTACACGAAAAATTCCGTGTGCACGGCGGATCTGTGGACGAGCCCGGGTTCTGGTTTACACTCGCGGCGTGACAGAAAAAATAAATAATCTACTGACTGTACTCTGAATCTCCAATGTAGGGGTACCGTTACTCTCCACAGACGGGTAGGGATCTAGCTCGCGACTCCCTCGCCTCGCACAGCAACCGCAGAATCAGCAACACCCGCTAAGACTCTGCAAAACAAAGGAGAGAAAAGAAAGAAGGGGGGAGGGGGGAGGGGGAACCCCCAATGGGTGTGAGAACTACACCAAAAGGGAGTTCTCAGTGGGTACCACCGCCAAGTCCGACGATCTGCCCACGAATTCTACTAGAGGCATAAGATAACGAAGCAGTAAAAACTGAATAAGAAAGCTGGAGATACTCTACAGCTACCATGCCTCTATCAAAATGCTCAAAAGAGAAAAAAATAATGAAAGGTATGCAACCAACCGCACCCGGGGTGCACAATCGACCCAATCGAGCTGACTGCCACATCTGGTCCAGTCAAGCTTGCGCCTCCCTAGTGTATCAACGTAGGGTGTCCAACTGGACTAATTCTGTAGAGTACCGGGACTTCGGATAGTGTACCGACCTTGCAAGATGGCGTGGTGCGGAGAAATCGCCTTGGGCGTGTTCCATATATGTTTACAGATGAGTTCGGGTTGATTCGGATCAACGCGGAAGCCCCAGCTTGAATCAGAATTTTTCCGAGCATTGTGCGCCGTTAGAGGACCGGTTTTGTAGAGCCCCGACTCCACAGTTGTGCATAGAAAAGTAGAAAATGTTTGGAACAAGTGTATTTTCAGATTACAGCGGAGTTCGGGAGGTTCCGGATTGATGCGGAGGCCCCGAAGGTAAAAAGTGAGTTGGAGTTGGCAGTTATGGGAGCTGGTTTTTGGATTTGGCGCATCGACTCTACGGTTGAGCTTTTTGAGTGGGGAAAGCTTTGGACATGTGTATTTTCAGATTACAGCAGAGTTCGGAAGGTTCCGGACTGATGCGGAGGCCCCGAGGGCAAAAAGTGAGTTGGAGTTGGCTTAATTTGGATTAATTAATTAATTAATTAAATTATTAGTGTTGCCTGTGAAGGAATTAGAGAAAGAAAAGAAAGAGAAAAGAAAGGAATTAAGTGTGAGAGAGGAATAGATATTTGTTGAGGGTTTATTTAAGCTCTCTACAGCTGCCACCCACTTAATTAGCCATCTGCTAATTAATTCGCCACATCATCATCATCTCCTTCAACCAGAAACAGAGGAATGAGGGGAAACAGAGGAAAGAAAGAAAGGAGGGAAAAGAAGAAGGAGAAGAGGAAGAAGGTTATGGAGGGAGTTTAGTGAAGTGGTGCTTGTGGTTTTCACCTGCTGCTAGGAGCCGTGGGGCCGAGCGGAGAGCGCGACGAGCGGCGCGGGCGACGGATTTAAAAGAGGTATGTAGTAGTTTTTTTGTTTGGAGAGTGAGTTGCTCATTTTTGGATTTGAGGTTGAGCTTGGATTTTAGTTTGATTTTTGTTTGGTTTTTGGGTGTGATTGGTTGTGGCATGGACTTGCTGTCCATTAGAGGAGCAGGAGGTGGAGCCGCAACAGGGGAGCGCGGGGCGCGGCAGGCGAGCGCGCTGCAGGCAGCGGCGCTCCGTGCGCGCCTCTAGCTGGTGCGCGCGGCAGGGGCGCGTGCAGCGGGCGCTGTAGCGGCGGGCGCCGCGCGGGCGCTGCGGGTCCAGGCGCCGCGCTGCAGCTGCAGCAGTGCTCGCAGCGGTAGCGCGCAGCAGCTCGCGGGCGCCGCGCGGCAGGCGGCAGGCGCGGGCGCCGCTTGGGCAGCTGCGGGCAGCGCGCTGTTGGCGCGGCTGCTGCGTGCGGATGGCGAGCGAGCGGAGGCCGGTGCCGATAGGCTGTGTGTGCGCATGCCATGGCTTGTGGTTGCCCGGGTGTCGCGTGGACTTTTGTGGACCGAAATTGACGAGGTTTGTTCCCTCTTTCTCTCTCAGGATGCGTTTTCTGCGGCGAATTTCTTGCCGGGGTGCTGTGCGGACCCTGAGTCGTGTGCGCGCCACGTGGATTTCACCTTGAGCAGTCTAGGCTGTGTGTGTGGTGTACTGTGAGACTTATGTGAGTGTGGTGAGTTTTTGAGTGTGCAGTGGGTTGTATGTGTGTGCTTGGGGCTTGTGGAGTGTGTGTGTGGTTTTTTTTGTAAATTGTGTTATGTGAGCATGCTGTTGGTGATATGGTGGATTGGGAGTGGACTTTGGACACTTGGTTGGTGCTGTGAGCTGGTAGTGAGATAGAGAGAGAGCCGGGCGCGCAAGATTTTTGTAGAGGACTCGAGGTATTTTTCCGAGCTTCCGGGGATTTTTCCGAGATTCATGGCGGTGTGCGCGCGCGGCGCGGTTTGGTGTTTCAGCAGATTTTGGACATTGTGCTGTTCGGCGCTTCCCCGACTTCGGCTTTGCCTACGGAAAGCACTTGAGGTGGGTTGGAATTTCTTCCAAAATGTATGGAATGCCCTTTAATTCTTCTGAATGCAATTTGAGCATGTCTAGTGTAATATTCTCACTGTTGGTAAATCTGATAGTTGCCTAGAAAATTATAGAAAATTCTTTGGAACCCCAGATTATTTTTAGTGTACTCCTGGTACAGTATGACACTAGATTGCATGATTAGAGAGCATCACTTTTGCACCGGGATCGTTTTAAAAATCATGAAACCCGTTTTAAGGAAAAATCGGCTGTTTAAAAGTGGTTTTTAAACTACGAGATTGCCAGTGAGATGACAGGGTCCCAGGGTGCATGTAACCTCGTGCCTGGGGGCCGAGGAGATTTTATTTGACTTATTGATGTTTTTACTAGTGTCTCGGGGATTGGTGAGGGCATATCAGATCCAGTCGTGGAAGGTTTCCCGACTGAGTTGTGCTTTTTGAGCATTGAGTTTTCGATCTGTTTGATCGTGGATCATAGCCTGCATGTGCCGCTTGTTGACACAGATGAGTCAGTAGAGAGCCTTCACTTGGGCTAGGTTCCTTTATGTATTAGACATCCCACACTTTGCATCTTTCCTGGACATAGTGTTGCCTCGCCCGGGTAGTGGGCCGAGGGGTCAGGTTTCTGTGGGACATTGTTGCACTCGTGCCTGGGGGCTGAGTGGAGTCTAGTAGCTGAGTTTAGATTGTGCTAGTATCGTGGGGAGCCGTTTGGGTAGACGGTGGTCCCGGGCCGTCGAGTATCTTCCGGGTAGTGTTGTTGGGAACCGTTGGGGTTGACGGTGGTCCCGGGTCGTTGTGTGTTGTCTGACCAGTTTTATTAGCCCTGAGTTGTGGGTCAATCCCGGCTGTGGAGTATCTCCAGCCAGTGTGTTTTGTGCTACGAGTTGGTGGAGTTTGCTAGTGTCTCGAGATTCGAGGGAGCTGATCAGCTGAGTCGTCGAGAGTACTCCGACCGTTGTGCGAGATGTTTGAGGATCCTGAGTCCTTCCGTTCTGAGAGTGAGCGTGGATTTTGATTATAGCCTGCAGAAGCCACTTTGAGCTCGACAGAGATCGCGGATACCTTTTTCCTCGGTGGGGTCGCGCTGTGACGCCCCACTTCCCAGGGGGTCACCCATCCTAGAACTACTCTAGCTCTAGCACGCTTAACTCTCATAACCTCTTGGTTCTTGCTACCATCCAAAATGCTATAGCCGGGTTAAGAGATTTAGTCCTATTATATCATTTATATATAGGACTAATCCAAATTCCGGGGTGTCACATTCTTCCCCCCTTTAAGCCCTGACGTCCACGTCAGGCTCAAGCACACTCACAAGCACCAGACGATGTGAAACTCGTCTCCCTAGCCTTAGCCGACCTTGTGGGGAGCTGCACTCCACCCACACAACGGTCATTAGCCGGGGAGCCTCGCTCTACCCGCTATATAACCCTGGCTCAGCCGAGACTCATCTCACATTTCCGGCTGGTGAATGTCTCTGATACCAACTGTGACGCCCCACTTCCCAGGGGGTCACCCATCCTAGAACTACTCTAGCTCTAGCACGCTTAACTCTCATAACCTCTTAGATCTTGCTACCATCCAAAATGCTATAGCCGAGTTAAGAGATTTAGTCCTATTATATCATTTATATATAGGACTAATCCAAATTCCGGGGTGTCACACGCGCCCCTCGAGTGCCATGTCCGGAGTGGATCTGTTACTTTTGTATCGCGACTTGTCGACGCAGTCTCTCTGGCTGGGCCAGTTTTGGCAGTCACGGACGCCCTACGTAAGTCCGGTCCTCCTTGGATGTAACGGCAGTAGGTAGGCGCAGGCTTGATTGGACCCTATGAGGCAGTCAGTTCGATTGGGTCGATTGGGCACCTCGTGTGCGAGTGGTGTATGCATATTATGTTCTTAGATGGGTTTTTCCTTTGAGCATTGATACTGAGGCATTTTAGCAGTAGCGAGTGTATGCATAGCATGTTTATAGTATAGTTTCCTTGAGCATGATGATCGTGGCATGTTAGCTGTAGTTTTCTTTCAGCTTACCTATTATCTATCTATCTGCATACCTATCTGTTTGCCTCCAGTAGACTTAATGGGCATACCGTGGATATTGGTGACGGTACTCACTGAGATCTACCTTCTGCAGTAGATCTCACACCCGCTGCGGTGACAGGTTACTGAGGTTGCTGTTCCGGCTTAGCTCGCGCGGAGTCAGCTGATCGAGGTGAGGACGTGGCCGATTAGTTCCTTACCAGTATTGAGAGTCTGAGGTAGATGTACCCTGTATATTTTTATGATTCCACTTTTGTACTGGACAGTCTGAGAGATCTGTGAGTGTTGTTTTACTTTTCATAGTTTGAGAGACTGTGTATTGAGGATTTTAGTTATTTATTCAGATGTTCAGTTGATTTCTGTAGCTATTAGTTCTTTTTCAGCTCTGATACATGTTTAGCTATAGATCTTTTGCAGGGTAGACGCTTCGTCTGTGCGGCAGTTTCCGTACAGACGGCGGATCTGTTGGCGAGCCCGGGTCGCAGTTTGACCCCGGGTCGTGACAGATTAGGGTGGTATCAGAGCCTAAGAATATAGGTCGTTGAGGACTTAGAGACCCTGGGCTATTGGTTGGACAGTAGGATGACTGTCGTGAGAGACGTGACTTTAGTGAGAGTTCTGATTGAGTCTGTACCTCCCCCAGAGGATTGGGGCGAGTGATCTTACATGTTATTTCTCTAAAGATGATTATGTTGGCTGCAGACAACATAATACTTTAGTATGGGTAACATGTTCTAGACTTTCGCTTGATTAGGTCGAGAGAGTTTTTGGTCCTAATGTTTGTTCTGTTGCAGTGGTTTTCGATGCTTCCGAGACGCCGTGCAGCGGCGATGGCGTGTTCGACCATGGATGAGGAGCCCGAACAGCAGGAGGCTGAATGGACAGAACAGAGTGAGGTATGAGAGTTACGGGCCCAGGCGGCCAGATTTTTGAGGCGATGCGGCGCCAGGAAGAGAACATGGAGCGCGTGATGCGAACGCTTGAGCAGAGAGCATCTCCCGAGGTATCGCCAGTAGTACTCCCGGCCACGACATCGTCGACTTCGACCCAGATCGCACTGCGAGTAGTGCAGAAGCAGCGAGAGTTGCTGACCGGTCGTTGTACTTCATCCAGTTCCATCCCCTGCAGATTTCGGGACCGAGTTTGGAGCCTTGGGAGGCCGAGAACTGGATTGCTGCTATGGAAAAGTTATTTAAAGATTTGTTCATCCAGGAGAAGCATCTGGTGCACTTGGTTGTGCACTTTTGGATAAGGACGCCGAGAGTTGGTGGCGTCGAGTTCGTCCTGTGGGACCACCGGGAGCGCAGTTGATGACATGGAGCGAGTTTCTGCGATTGTTTGGCAGTGTACCCCATGTTGCCCAGGATGAGTTCCAGAAGGTTGATATGTTTGAGAGGGGACTGCATCGGGATACCTATCACTTTGTGCATTCTCGGCGAGCGCCGATGTCACGCCCCGGGGTTGATACTATGACCTGGGCTCGCCAACAGATCCGCCGCCCATACGGGAAGCCCCATATAGACGTAGCGACAACCTGCAAAGAAACATCTACACTAGCAGATATCAGAGCTGAAATAGTAAAAGCTGAAGTAAAAGACATAAAATACATCTACATCTCTCAAATATACAGACTATCCTCACCAAATACAAGAGTCTCTCAGAACAGGAGAAAAGAAAGGTACAACTCGATACCTCACTACAAAAGTCACTCGACATAACACACTCCAAAGTAGTACAGGGGTACATCTACTCTCACTTTGAGGATGACAGGAAGGGATCTATCTCGCGACTCCCTTACCTCGGTCTGAAGGAGTTGGATCAGCAACTAGAGCAGCAGGAACTGGAGCAGAAGTCCCTGGGGAAAAGACACCACGACGGGTGTGAGAACTACATCCCACAGTAGTTCTCAGTGGGTGCCGCCAACAAGCCCGACGGTCTGCCCACTAAGTCTACTAGAGGCATAAAGTAACATATGCAGTGCTGTAAAGAAAAGCTGGAAAGGTAAAGTCTACAGCTACTATGCCTCTATCTAGATGCTCAAGGAGTGGAACAGAAAGAACAGTATGCCACAACTAACACTCATCTCAGATCACCCAATCTAAACTGACTGCCACATCGGGTCTAGTCAAACCTGCGCCTACCTACTGCCGTTACATCCCGGAGGACCGGACTTACGTAGGACGTCCGTGACTGCCAAAACTGGCTCAGCCAGAGGGACAACTGCATCGACAAGCCGCGATAGAAGTATCAGGCCCAACTCCGGAGTGGCACTCGAGGGGCGCGACCCCACCGAGCAAAGTATCGCGCATCTCTGTCGAGCTCAAATGTGGCTCATGCAGGCTATGATCCAAATCATCGATCAACAAGATCGGCTAAACCAACAAATCACTGTCTCACTCACTAGCTGGAATCTACACAGCTGAGACTCACTGTCACTCTGACAGCTCCCAAGAACCCAGATCTACCATCACTATCACTCTCCCAAAGAAATCTGATCTACAGACTGCTATCAACTCCACTCGGTCCCCAGACACGAGTGCAAATGCATCCCACAACCACCCGACCTCCCAGCCCACAACCCGGGCGAGAAAAGCTAAGTCCAGAATGACAAGTATAATAAAGTGATGTGGGAATCTCTAGAGCAATAAAAAAAACCTAGCCCAAGTTGAAGTTTTCTACAGTCTGGCTGAACATGATACATATGACAGGGGTGCTAGGTCAAGTTCCAAGATTTCAATAATTAACATGTTGTAGGAATCACAATAAGATCACAAGATTCATCAACTGATATACAAGAGTACTAACATTCAGTTTCCACATGCTATTTAGTCCAATTTCTAACATGCATGATCCTACATACATAGAATTAGCACGCAGTCCATAGATCTTGAAAGCAAAATCACCCACCTGAACGTGCTAACTGTCCGGAGTCGTACAGCTAAGAAAGCCCAGAAAATAGATAACTTAGTATATCCACCAAGCCAACAGTACAGTAGCAATGCTCAAAACATCCTGGGTACAAAATACATCCCAAAATTACACATTAATTCCACAAAATTCCAAGTCTACAAAATCTGTGGTGAACAGTCCCTTTGAAGCAAAAATTTCACCTATAAAACAACCACTAAAAATTCCAGTAAAAATATGACGACGATCCTCGCGAAGAGTAGATGTTGATGGAGTCCTGAAACGTCGAAATCCGATGTCCGGATGTGGAGATAAAAATCCGACAAGTAGGTGCTGTCCAAACAGTCCATCAGCCGCAAAGGGGGTTAAAAACGTACCTAAAATCCCAATAAAAGCTCAAATCCAGAAAAAGTGACCAACACGAAATTTGTAGATATACCTCTCGTGAAACCACCGCCACAGAAATCGTCCAAAAATATCGTCGGCGTAGCTCTGTAGACCTCCCAGACAGAAGTTCGACGAAAATGGGCCTCCAACAGGAAATCGTCGCTCCGCACCACGATGCAGAAATCGTCGTCGTCGCGGCCTCCAAAAATTCTGAGCTTCCATCGAAAGATGCACAAGAGGAAGAGGATGAACTTTTGTGAAGGGCACTTGGGCAGAATCACTCGGGAAAAGCCTCAAAAATGAGGTCCAAGAGGCCTATTTATAGGCCTTTCCCGGAAAAAACCCAAAAAGAGAAGTCAAAGACTTTCGGGCCCAACTTTCGGGCGCCCGAAAGTTTCGGGCGGCTACAGTGTTGGGACGGCCCAACACTGTTCACGCCCGAAACCACGAGGTGCTGCCACGTGGCCCGCCGAACAGCAAACAGCTGTGCGGGCCACTCACCGGCTGCCACGTGTCCACCCACCGCACAGAAAGGCGGTTGGCGCCCGCCAATGAGCGGGCGCCACGTGTCCAGATGGTTGACCCGCCGACCGGTCGCCGCACGCGCCGGTCGCGCGACGTGGCTCCCACGTGCGCACGCAGCCCGAGGCGCCGGCCACGCCTCCCGTGCACCGCGCCTGCTACGCCCGCGAATCAGAGGGTGACACGTGTACCCTACACCCAGTCCACGCATTCCGCTTTGGAATTTTGTGGACCGCGCCGCGTGCACCGACCAACCGAAGGCTGCCACGTGTCCCCCGCCTTGGTCCATGCACCGCCGCGCTCACCCGATAGACCGCGCGCCCTGAGCCCGCCAATCAGGCGGTGCCACGTGTCCCTGCGCCGGGTCTGTGCACCCAGCCGCGCTACTCTGTGGACCGTGCGCCGTAAAGCGACCAATGACAGGCCGCCACGTGGCATGCCGGCGGTCTACGGCCCCTCCCATGCACCAAAAGCCAATAAAAACTTCCGGGAGTCCCTTTTTGGGCATCCAGACTCAGAATCAAACAAGCAAATAGCCGTTTTCAAGCGTTTTTCCGTGCTGAATCCATTTTCGACCTCTGTTTGGCCTAATTCTTTTCAGAAATTTTGGCAAACCTAGCCGAATGCCAACACAGCTAATAATATCTCACAGGGTCCATCTGTGGCATCCCATTGATGCACCTGGGCCAGATACACCAACACTAGGTGTTCTAACAGTGGATTCATCGGAAGAACGTTGCATGGGAACCAGGGCCAATACAGCCGACCTTAGATGCAGCGATTGTGTCACGCCCCGGGAGTAAACCAGAACCCGGGCTCGTCTACAGATCCGCCGTGCACACGGAATTTTCCGTGTACACGAAGCGCTGGTAAACTGCTCAGATAGATAGATATAATAAAAGAGCATAAACAGAGCTAAACTATAACTAGTACAACTCATACAAAATGCTGAAAAGGAAAGTACAACATAGCTCTCACAAATATACAAATGTCTCTCCCAGCTCACAAAATAAAAGTACATCCAGCTGGCCAAAGCCAGACCCAAAAATAAAAGGAAAAGATACAACCGTCTGAGTGTACTGGGGATACAACAGAATCTACCAATCTCTGGATCAGGGAAGCAGCTAGCTAATCAACGATCCTCTTACCTCGGTCCTGAGAAGAGGGTCCCGCAACTCCCGCAGAGGACTCTGCAAAACAAAAGGGGGGAAGAAGAGGAAAAAAAAGAGTGTGGGGGTGAGAACTACTATCAAGACAGTAGCCTCCCCTAGTGGGTAAACCTCAACTCGAACATGCCCACTAGGACTACCAGAGGCGAAAAGAATAATGAGGTAAACTATATGCATGGATACTAATAAAAATACCACTAATATGCCTCTACATGCCGTAGCTAAGAAGATAGCTAAATTTATGCATCAGAGTATCAAGCCTGTCTGAAATAACCCAATCACTACTCCAGTAAACAACTGGGACTGCCTGCGGTGCCTGCCAAATCGGGTATGCCAGCCTACGCATATCACCGATAGGGGATAGGAGTCTTGAGGACTCAAGTCTGCATATCGCACACTCCGGAGTGGCACTCGAGGGGAGCGACCCACACGAGTAAAATGCCTGTGTAATAAGTATCCAAGGAAAAGTAAGTCCGCAGGACTGGATCATGACACTGATCTAAATGGAACAGAACCATCCACTAAAAGAAGCCCAAATCCTTCCCCCGATCTGATGCAACAACAACTGTCGGTCAACCGCCCAAAATCCGCGGTCGCCGCAATACCCTGCCTACACAGCCTGCCTGTCCCGAAACCCAAGTATCTGCCTACTCTATCCCTGTTACGGAATTTGAGTTGGCGTATTTCGTGAATGTATTAAGTCTTGAAGATTGAAGATGAAGAAATTTTGGATCGTTTACCTCAATCTCAAGAAAGAAGAATTCAAAGGGATCAGGTACGTTTAACTAAAGATTTTTGATGATCCGAATACTTCTTATAGTGTAGAAACACCTGGAAGAGTTTTTATTGCATAAACATCAAAAACTGGACATGGGACATGTTCAGGATCCGGATCGGACTCGGCAATCCGGATCCCGAAAGGTGTTCGTTCATACACTGGTTCAATCCGGATCGCAGTCTCTGATCCGGATCCCGAACACTAGTTTTACCTGTGTGCTTCTCGATCCGGATCAGGATTTGCAATCCGGATCCCGAACATTGATGTTCTGGTAAAACTGTATGAACGATCCGGATCGGACTTTATGATCCGGATCCCGAACAGGCATTTTCTGGAAATCGTCTTTCTTGCTTCTGCAATCCGGATCGTCAATTCCAATCCGGATCGCCGTCGGTAAAAATTTCCAGAAAAGGCAGTTTTTGATCCTATCTTCTTCCAATGGTTTCTAACCTATAAATAGGCCCTGTATTCATTTCTAGGGCATCCGCTATTACAGAGGAAAAATAGCCGAAAAGAAAAATCCACATATATAGAGAAGAAAGGAAATCAATAGATTTATTCTATGTTTCTTCATCTATATTGATTGATTTGATTCTAGGTTTTCCATACTCACATTTTGAGTAGAATCAAATCAATGAATACTTAGATGGTATTTCCGATCTATCTTTGATCTAAGTATTCGGCGGATCATCACCACCCAAACAAACAACGATTTACCCCAAAATCGGCGCGTGGACTCGCGTGGCCTTGTGGATTCAAGGTGCAACCGCTCTCGTGGATTCGGAGCGAGGTACGTTCGTGGATTCGAAGCGTGCCATTGGGTGAAGACCGTGGATTCGGTTGGACGTCGTGGACTCGACGTTGGACGCTGTGGATTCAGCGTTGGGCGCGGATCGTGGATTCGAGAAGCGTCGTGGAGCGAGCGGGAAGATCTACTAGGAGCGTATGGTAAAAGGTTGAGTCGTCTGTGAGTACGTTATATCACCTTGTACGTGTGTTAATTCTAGTGGATTTCGCCGTGTTATCGGTCCCGTGGTTTTTTACTCCGGTTTGGAGTTTTTCCACGTAAAAATCTTGCGTGTTCTTTTATTTTTCCGCATTGGGTTTTATTGCGCAATGATTTTTTGAGTGTTTATTGTTTACACCTATTCACCCCCCTCTAGGTGTTTTTTCCCCTATTTAGATCCAATTATTATAACCCAACAAGTGGTATCAGAGCGGGAATAGGGTTGTAAACAATGGTTGAAGGTGGAAACATCAATCGACCCCCTTTCTTTGATGGAACAAATTATGCGTACTGGAAAGTGCGGATGAAAGCCTTTTTAATTTCCATCGACGAAAGGGTGTGGCAATCAATTGAATTAGGATGGTCTAATCCAACTGAAATTTTAGATGATGTTCGCACCTTAAAACCTAGGTCGAAATGGACCAAGGAAGAGATAGATTATCTTCTTACAATGGCAAAGGAATTAATGCTCTATTTAATGCTTTGTCACAAACTGAGTTCTCTCGCGTCTCGGCATGTGAGACTGCGAAAGAAATCTGGGATGTTCTTCAAGTTACGCATGAGGGAACTAACCTAGTGAAGATTCAGAAACTGCAAATGCTCACGAGCAAGTTTGACTCTATCTCTATGGCAGAGAATGAATCTTCACTGACTATTACACACGATTGCAAGACATCGTAAACTCATGTGCTAACTTGGGAGAGAAGATTCCAGAATTTAAAGTTGTAAGAAAAATTCTAAGAACTCTTCCTGAACGATTTCGCCCGAAGGTCGCAGCCATTGAAACAATTAAACACCCGGACGAAATGCGTGTAGAAGAATTAGTAGGTGCTTTACAAACTTATGAAATGACATTTCCTACTAACTATTCTTCTGGAAAGGCATCCTCTTCTAAGTCTTCAGGTTACGCATTGAAATCAACTAAAGAAGAAGACGCGGATTCATCCTCCTCGGACGACGACGAGAACCTTTCTATGGAGGACTTTGAGAAGCAGCTCGCTCTCTTGACAAGGAAGTTTCGCCGCAACTTTCGAAGGGGTAATTCAAGCAAAACTCCATCCTTCGGAAAGTCGAAGAAAGGCAAGGGTTTTCAAGCTACAAGTCAAGAAAGCAAGAGAACTTCTCAAAGGATAAGAAAAGTTCAGAGGGACAAGTTCAGTGCTTCAAATGTCGAGGCTACGGCCACATTCAACGGAGTGTCCCAACAAGAATCCGGCTAAGAAGAAAGCGATGCAAGTCGTTACTTGGGATGACAACTCCACGTCAAATGAGTCATCCTCAAGTGATGAAGAAGACAACGCGACAGCTTTCCACGCGTCCACCACATCTTCACCCTTCATGTGCTTAATGGCAAGTACATCCGATTCACTGTCCAACTCCACTGTTGAAAAGATTGCAACGGACGATGAATCAGATGATTCTGAAGGTGAAGATTTTGCTCTAGCCTACCATAAGCTTTTGAGGGATTCAAAGAAACTGGCTAAGCAAAACAAGGGGTTGAAAGGGAGATTGCAGGATCTCGAAGAAGAAGTAAAAAGGGTAACCTCTCTCTCAACCGATCTTGAAGTGGAAAGGGAAAATTTGATTAAAACAAATGTTTCCCTTCAAGAGTCCAATGAGCAACTCGAGAAGAATTATATGGATATGGTGAACAAAGCGAATTACTTCTTGAAGCTCAACGGCGAGGCTCGACAGGAAAAATTGGAAATGACGGAGACCATACGCCAACTGAAGGATGACTTAAAGAGATTTTCTTCTGGAAGGAGTAAGTTGGACAGACTTCTTGGTCTTGGTCAAAGAAATAAGTTCGGCCTCGGATACACTCAAACTGGAGACATTCCAAGTTCGAGTGGGACAGTATTTGTGCCTCAGTCGGTATCTCCTCCTCCGACACCGGAATTCACGACAAGCAACGACAACAAGCCTACTACATCCTCCTCGGATCGACAAGACCTAAGGTATGTTTTCGTTGTGGCATTTCAGGGCACATAAGGAGAAATTGCAAGACGGAAGCCAAACGCACACCTCAAGCACCTCTTGCAATGACTACCAAAAGGCTATTCCTCGAAAATCAACAATGCCAATTGAAGGAAAAGAGCCTTGGTAGTACACCGCTCAAGACGACATCATCAAGGAGCAGCATTCTTCAAGCAAGACGCTCTCACCTAGGAGATCAACTTCACGATCATTACCGACGCACTCCAAAAAGGTTTGGGTGCGCAAAGGTGAAATTTCCCCTGTCTTGCTACCAATGTTTCCTTGCATGCATATGATAGTTCGTCTTGGTACCTGGATAGCGGGTGTTCCCGTCATATGACCGGTGATAAAAACTGTTTTCAAACATTTGAGAAAAACTCCGGAGGACTTGTTGTTTTCGGAGATGGTCGGTCTTCCAAAATTGTTGGAAAGGGAACGGTAGCTATTCCAGATGGCCCGGTTCTAATAATGTGTTATTTGTTCATGGCCTTAAGACTAACCTCATAAGCATAAGTCAACTTTGTGATAGTGGTTATTCAGTTAATTTTTCATCTGATAAATGCACTGTAACTGACATGAACCATGCTTTCTTTTTAAAGGGGGTTAGATCAGAAAACAATTGTTATGTAGTTCCTCTAAGATTTCTGAAAAATGTAACCTAGCATCTTTGAAAAATGAAACACTTTGGCATGAAAGGCTAGGTCACATAAACTTTAAGGAACTTGCTAGAATTTCAAACAAAGATGTGGTCAAGGGGGTTCCGAAACTTTCTTTTGAACAAAACCTTGTGTGTGGCGGTTGCCAAAAGGGAAAACAGTCTAGGACTGCACACAAGAACTTGAACCACATAGGTACAAAACGGCCTTTGGAACTTTTGCATATGGACTTAATGGGGCCAACTCGTCAACCATCTCTGGGAGGTAAATGGTATATTTTCTTATTGGTTGATGATTTTTCTAGATATACTTGGGTAGCATTCTTAAAAGAAAAAGCTGATACCTTTGATTCTTTTCTCGAAATCTGCAATCGTATTATGACTGAAAAGAATGATAGGATTACTCGAGTTAGGAGTGATAGAGGTGGGGAATTCATAAATTCCAAATTCATTGATTTTTGCACTTCTAATGGCATTAAACATGAATTCTCTGCACCTTACACACCTCAACAAAATGGTGTAGTCGAGCGCAAAAACAGGGTCGTACAGGAAATGGCACGTGTTATGCTTCACAGCCGGAACTTACCTTTTTATTTTTGGGCTGAAGCGGTGAACACTGCTGTTTATGTTATTAATCGCGTGTATTTGCGCCCGGGGACTTTGAATACACCATATGAACTTTGGTTTTGTAGAAAACCTAACATCAAATATTTTCGCATCTTTGGGAGTCGGTGTTTTATTTTACGTGATCGTGAGAATCTTGGAAAATTTGACTCTCGAAGTGACGAAGGGATTTTCTTAGGTTATTCTACAAACAGCAGAGCATATCGAGTTTTTAACTTAGAATCTAAGACGATCGTAGAATCGATAAATGTTAAGGTAGATGAAGCTTTTCACTTTGAATCTGAAAAATCTACCCTCGATATCTCTCTTGATGATGATACACCTGCTAATGCATCTTCTTCTAACAATTCTTTCGATAATAATGATGCATCTAACGGTTCTTCAAGCTTATCTGATGTGCAGGAATCATCTCGTGTACCTCCGTCTACTCCTCTACCTCAAACGTTACGCATCTCCAAGGATCACCCTGAATCGAACATCATTGGAGATCCACAAGAAGGAGTTAGAACACGGAGACAATTGGTTTGCGGATTTGCATGCTATGTATCTCAAATCGAACCAAGGAATGTTGATGAAGCTCTCCAAGATGACTACTGGATTAAAGCAATGCAGGAAGAGCTCCATCAATTGAGCGAAACAAAGTCTGGGAATTAACGAAGCCTCCGAAGCAACACAATGTGATAGGTACCAAATGGATCTTCAAGAACAAGAAAAATGAAGAAGGTACTATCATCAGGAACAAAGCAAGGTTAGTTGCTCAAGGCTACTCTCAAGTAGAAGGTATAGACTTTGATGAAACTTTCGCCCCTGTAGCTAGACTCGAGTCCATTCGTATATTGTTTGCGATTGCTTGTCATTTTAAAATCAAATTATTTCAAATGGACGTTAAGAGCGCCTTTTTAAATGGGTTTTAAATGAGGAAGTTTATGTGGCTCAACCGAAAGGTTTTGTGGATCATAAACTACCTAACCATGTTTTTCGTCTGAAAAAGGCTCTTTACGGTCTGAAACAAGCACCGCGAGCATGGTACGAAAGGTTGACAAAGCACCTTTTGGAAAAGGGCTACACTCGAGGGGGAGCTGACAGGACTCTCTTTGTGAAGCATTATCAAAACAATTTCATAGTTGCTCAAATCTATGTCGATGACATTGTTTTTGGAGCAACAAGAGATAATGATGCTTCTAAATTCGCGGAGACCATGGAAAGCGAATTTGAGATGTCCATGATGGGCGAATTGACTTATTTTCTTGGATTACAAGTTAAACAAAACGATGAAGGAATTCACTTGTGTCAATCCAAGTATGCACTGGAGTTGGTCAAAAAGTTTGATCTTGAAAATTCTAAGGATTTTCCGACTCCAATGGGAACTAGCCATAAGGGACTTGGAAGTGAATCACTATAGTGAGAATGTAGACGAGAAAACTGTATCGCCGT
>JAQOTM010000795.1:25944-89509 GCA_029168755.2 Tillandsia fasciculata | reverse complement strand
AAGAGTCACTTCCCAAATATATTGACTAGATATATTATTTGACTTATTTGGGATTTCAAACATCTATCGATCTTGGTGCCTTCATTTTTCTTTGCTCAATTGAGAATTAGATAAACTCTATACTCATTAGATCGTGAAGGATGTTTGGAAATTGATCAACTTTAGAGGTTATAATTCTTTTAAATTTTCGTTTCACAATTTGGGATATTTGATAGATTTATCATAATCTATTTCTTCTATGTGAAATGATATTTTTGTATAAAGTTGATATGCAGAAATGCTTATATGTTTTTCTGAATTTTCTGAAATTTTTACAAATTTTTCTAGAGAAAAATTGTAGGCAGTTTTAAGAATTAAAAAAAAAAAAAAAAAAAAAAATATTATGGAATTGGTCTATTTTTAAAATTCTTTTTGCAAAAGTGTCTTGATTCCTAGCCTCTACACATGTTAAGGATTGTTTGGGCAAAATTTTTCAAAATTTGAAATTTAAACAATTTTTCATGTTCTTTGAGTTTTTGCTCACAGGTGCTATTTTTAAATACTCTATAACAAAGGCTCTTGAGTGGACAATCATGTTCATCACCGCATTGGTTAGCACGAGGATGACCAATAAATTAAAGAGAGCTCGAAAGGACAAAGGGAGAACAGAGATGATAAAAAGAGATGCTCAACATAGGGGGAGAAAAAAAAATGAGACCCACTTGCTGGTGAGCCACTTTAGCAAGAGTTTGTTTATATAAACTCTGAAAGGATGAAAGATTTTGAAAACAGAGAGTGTATCGATGAGAGACATGTGAATGTTGAAGCTCTTCGGGAACAACAAAGACTATCATCTGAGTAGAGCGAATTTCAATTGAACAAGGTCAGATTTCTCTTGACTTGCAACGGATTAGTACAACACAAGTGGTCTTGACGAAGAAGTACAATGCACTGATGAAGTTGGTCAAGAAGATTTTTGCAAAACTCGGATGCAGCAACTTCGATGACAACGATACGGTTCAGATTGATTTTTGATGAAATTGACTTAGTTTCTTTTCTGACAAAAATTTTTTTTTGCTTGAACTCTTTTTTTTCTCTCTGATAATTTTGGCTGGTTTTGTGACAAAAAGGGGGAGAGATAGAAGGAAAAAGAACGAGCCAATAGATCGTTTGGAAAAGGGGGAGATCGTTTGGAAAAAGGGGGAGAAAGAAAAGAACGAACATGACCTGATAACTTGAAACTTGAAGTTTAAACACTAACTATTCTACTGACTATTTTGCGTTGTAACTTCTAACAAGTTTTGTGATAGGTCATGCAAAAGGTATGAACATTTGAACTTCTTTGACATTATGGTTGGAACTAACCTGATGATGGATAAAGATATGTGATATTTTGATTGTCTACTTTTATGCATATCTGATACCTAATGTCATGTTAAATGTATAACTCTCTGGTAGCTTAACGATTAAATTCTTGAGGTATTAATGATTTCTTGTTGTCAAGAATTGTTTCTTTTGCAGAGAGTACAAGATTTGAACACTCCTAGTTGCGTCTAAGTCTAGAGTTTGTTTTAGGAGGTTATCTCTTGTATTTACATTTATTTGGATCGTTCATGCGTATTTTTGTTGTATGGTGATAGCAACAAAAATCGTCTTTTTGTTATTCTTTTGTGGATTGTTGTTTTGTCACGAAACCGCCAAAGGGGGAGATTGTTAGGATTTTTGTATTGGCGTATTTCGTGATGTTGAAGATTGAAGATGAAGACTTGACAAATCATTACATCAATCTCAAAAGAATGGATTCAAATGTTCAGGTACGTTAAATTAAATAATCTTTGATATTTTGAATACATTCTTATAGCTTAGAAACACTTGGAATATTTTCTATGGCCAAAGAATCAAAAACTGGACATGGGACATGTTCAGGATCCGGATCAGACAGTCCAATCCGGATCCCGAAGGGTGATTGTTCATTGGCAAATCCAATCCGGATCAAAGGCCATTCCCGATCCGGATCCCGAACATGGGATTTTGCTGAATTGTATGAACGATCCGGATCGGACCTTGCAATCCGGATCCCGAACCCTTGTTTTTCTGGAATTGTCAATCACGTTACGACGATCCGGATCGCAGTAAATCCGATCCGGATCGCCGTCCTGAAAATTTCCAGATAAGGTAAGTTTTTGATCCTTATCTCTTTCCAAAGGTTTCTAGCCTATAAATAGACCCTAATATCATCTTTTAGGGTTATCCCAAGGGGATCAAAGGTAAGAATCCACATAGAGAAGAAAAGGTAAACACCTCTTTATTTTAGGTTTTCTTTCTCTATTGATCGGTTTGATTCTAGGTTTTCAAAATCTATATCTTTCGAAAGAATCAAATCGATGAATACTTAGAGGGTGCTTCCTTGTCTATCTATGATGATCTAAGTATTCAAAATATCATCACCAACAAAACAACGATTTTCCCAAGAAATCGGCGCGTGGACTCGCGTGGCCTTGTGGATTCAAGGTGCTACCGCTTTCGTGGATTCGGAGCGAGGTGCGTTCGTGGATTCGATGCGTGCTGCTAAAGACCGTGGATTCGGTCTGGACGTCGTGGATTCGACGTTGGACGCCGTGGATTCGGCGTTGGACGCCTTCGTGGATTCGAGGTGCGTTGTGGAGCGAGCGGCGAAGATCTACTCGGAGCGTATGGAAAAGGTTGAGTCGTGTGTGTGCGTTATATCACCTTGTACGTGTTTTAATCTAGTAGATTTCACTGTGTGATCGGTCCCGGGTTTTTTACTCCTGGATTGGAGTTTTTCCACGTAAAATCTTGCGTGTTATTATTTTCCGCATTGGGTTATTTTTACGCAACGATTTTGGTGTGTTTATTGTTACACCTATTCACCCCCCTCTAGGTGGTTTTTCCCCTATTCAGATCCATTAATATATATAACCCAACAGAGGAGGCATCCCCACCTGAGGGACAACGCAAACAGTCAGAACCAGAAACAACACTCGACCCAATCTAGCGAAAGTCAAAGGCATGTCCCCCTTTCAGAAGACTATGTTTTCTGCAGCCAACATAGTCACTACCAAAGGAAGACATGTCCTATCACTCATCCCTATCCACTAGGGAGAGTTAAAAACCAAATCAAGACTTTCGCTAAAAGTCTCGGCTCTCACGTGGGTCATCCTAGGTTTAACCATAAGCCTAGGGTTCCTAAGTCCTCAAGACCTACACCTAAGCTCTGATACCACTCTAATCTGTCACGCCCCGGGGTCAGAACTGTACCCCGGCTCGCCAACAGATCCGCTGAACCTACGGGAAGCCCCGTAGAGACGTAACGTCTAACCTGCAAAATTAGAACAATTATACTAACAGATATCAGAGCGTAAAAGTAAACTAACTATGACACATAAAGTAATACATTCACTTATATATACAAAAGATCCTCACCAGAAAACAGGAAGTCTCTCCAAAGAAACAAAAAAGTACAACTCGATACTCACTACATAATCTCTCAAACATGACACAACAAATACAAGGGTACCTCTATAACACACTGACGCTGAAGGGAATGGATCTATCTCGTGTAGCACCCGGCCCACTAGCAAGAATAACTCGTTGGGCCCAATCACAGCCCAAAATGCTTAAGCCCATTATTATTACTAGTGTCCATGTTCTCATATAAATCAATCACAATTCCATCCACATCCGATGTGGACTATGGGGGCGTCACAGACTCCCCCCGTTTAGGCCTGACGTCCTCGTCAGCCCAAACACACACAGAGCAGCCCAAGATCACCAGGCGATTGAGACTGTCTCGCTAGCCTGTCATCTAGACCAGGCTCAGCCGAGACTTGCCGCACACTTCCGACTGGTATTGGCTCTGATACCAAATGTAACGACCCGGCCCACTAGCAAGAATAACTCGTTGGGCCCAAATCACAGCCCAAAATGCTTAACCCAGTTATTATTACTAGTGTCCATGTCTCAATAAACCCAAACCAAATTCCATCCTCTATCCGATGTGGGACTATTGGGGGCGTCACATCTCGCGACTCCCTTACCTCGGTCAGGAAGAGCTGGATCAGCAACTGGCACAGCAGGAACTGGAGCTGAAGTCCCTGGGGAAAAGACACCACGACGGGTGTGAGAACTACCTCCCACAGTAGTTCTCAGTGGGTGCCGCCAACAAGCCCGACGGCCCGCCCACTAAGTCTACTAACGGCATAAAATAACAAAAGAAATGCAGTATAGAAAAGCGGGAAAGTAAACATCTACTGCTACTATGCCTCTATCTACAATGCCCAAGGGAAAAGAACAGGAGGATGATATGCCACTACTGATACTCAACCCAGAACACCCAATCCAAACTGACTGCCACAACGGGTCCAGTCAAACCTGCGCCTACCTACTGCTGTAGGTATGTCCGGTACTCCAACCCGGTATCTAACTCAATCTCAAAGCCGGTACTACAACCCGGTCTCTCGCCTACTCCGGAGTGGCACTCGAGGGGAGCGACCCGCTCGAGTCAAATAACTGCGCAACACTGTCAAGCACAAATGTGGCACATGCAGGCTATGATCCAATCACTATCTCACTCACTGGCTAAGAATCCACACTGTCACTATGACCATGTCCCAAAGATCCCAGATCCACTATCACTATCACTATGCAAACTGGTCTACAGACTGCTACAGACGCCACTCGGTCCCCAGACGCGAGTGCAAATGCAATCCCCAGCTAATAAACCTCCCGGCCCACGACTCGGGAAAAAAAAATCACTATGACCAGAGTAACAAGAGTACTACCACTGTGGAAAAGCTAAAGTGATAAATAAATCTGATGTATGTTCAAGTTACTGTAGTTTAGTGGCGCATGATAATTAAATAACAGGCAATTATGCTAAGTTAAGTTCCCAAGTTGCAGAGTTTATCAAGAGATCGACAGATTTAGCAATTAGCTACAGTGGTTTTCAACATACAGTTTACACATATTATCTAGCTCATATACTATGCATGCTACTATATTTGTAGAATTAGAGTGCAGTCCATAGAATTTGAAAGCAGGATCACCCACCTGATCGCGCTAACTGTCCAGGACGATACAGATAACAAGTCCAGCAACCGACAAATTCCAAGTCCACAAAGCGAAGAGCACAAGAACGGTGCTTACAGAGTCCTGGGTACAACAACCATTCCCAATTACACACAATTCACACACAAAATCAACATTCCCAAAATCTGCATACACAGCTACTGTTCACACAAAAATTTCACCTGAAAATAATTTTCCAGAAATTCCAATAAAAATATCACGACGATCCTCGCGAAGTGTAGATGTCGATAGGCTCTTGAATCGTCGAAATCCGATATCCAGAAGTGAAGATAAAATTCCGCGAAGTTGTTGCTGTCAGGATTCCAAACTGTAGCAAAGGGGCGTAAAAATGTACCCCAAACCCTCACAAAAGCTCATTTCTGGGAAAAATGATCAACACGCCTCTTGTGCAACTGCTGTAGAAGAAATCGTCCAAAAATGTGGTCGGGGTAGCTCTGCAGGTCTCCCAGAAGAAAATGCGACGGTAGTGGGCCTCAAACTGTAGAACGTCGCTCCGCACTACGAGGTAGGAAACACAGTCGTCACGGCTTCCAGAAATTCTGAAATTTCTCTAGGAGATAGGTAACAGGGAGAGGAAGATTTTTTGTAAAGGCTCAAGAGCTAAAACCCACGGAAAAGAGGTGAAAAACTCGGCCCAAGGTGGCCTATATATAGGCTCCAAGAAAAATCAGCCCAAAAAGGCAAGTCCATGACTTTCGGGCCCAACTTTCGGGTGCCCGAAAGTTTTCGGGCTGCTACAGTAACGGGCCGGCCCGTTACTGTGCGCGCCCGAAACTTCCACAAGCCGCCACGTGTCCCTGCCAAGCACCCCGCACCCGGCGCACGCGAGCCGGCGAACCACGGGACGCCACGTGTCCGCGACCAGAGGTCGTGCACCGGTGCGCCCGACCAAACACGGGGCGCCACGTGGCGCCCCCCACGCCGACCCGGTCAACGCGCACATCACGCGACGTGCGCGGCCGCACCGCCGCCAGATCCGGGTCGGGCACGCGCCCCGAGGCACCGCCTCAGCCGCCACTGCCAAGTGGACCGAGTGCACCAGAACCCGCCAACCACACAACGCCACGTGTCCCTCGGTTCACCGTGCACCAGAGCCGAAGATCCGTGGACCGCGCGCACAACACCACACCAACCACGGGGTGCCACGTGGCCTACCCTCGGTCCACCGTGCACCCCGCCAAGGTCCGTGGACCGCGCCCGCTGCGCCGGCCAACCGCAGCGCGCCACGTGGCCCGCGCCCGGTGCACGCGCCCCGCGGTGGACCACGCGCCTGCGCCGCCGCCCGCCGCCGCGCTCCGCCGCCGCCGGCGCCCTCCGGCCGCCGGAACAGTAACCTGTTCCTCGGTTTCCGGGTTTTCGCGTCCGGGCTCCGAAAAATTCAAGTAAATAGTCCATTTCGCTCGTTTTCGCGCGCTGAATCCAAATCCGAGGTCCGTTCGGCCAAATTCCGCTTCTAAAATTTTCCAAAATTTCCCGGAAAAGTAAACTTGATCCAATTTCTGTTCCGGGTCCCATTCCTGGCTCCAATAAGCGTGCAAACACCTCACACACCCAAAATGGACTCCCAGAGAATAAACAAGCTCCAATTTCACCAGAAACTCAAATCTGGAGCCCGACACGCACACACACGCTCCCTGAAGCCTCCCAAACCAACAGTAAACCTTAAAGTGAGGATTCGGGTCCTCACACACAACTTAGCGGCGGGATGCAGACCGGTTCCTGACCGACACGGTCCTATCCCAAAGGCAACAGACCGGCTCCTGACCGGCTCGGTCTCAAGTACACACACTCCGGAGTGGCACTCGAGGGGAGCGACCCACACGAGTGAAAATAAGTCACCATAAGTAACCTGATAAGGTAGGACTGGACCAAGACTCTAAACAAGTGGGAAAAACCCATCCACTAAAGAAGTCCCGATCCCCTATCCCCAAATCTGATGCACTAATAACAGTCCGGTCAACCGCCCGAAATCCGCGGTTGCCGCAAGTACCCTGTCCTCAAACCTGCCTGTCCCCAAATCCCCAGAGTTGACTACACTATCCCAGTTCCTGCTCTAACCTGAGCATACTATCCCCTATGTCTAAGTGATTGGAGAAAGAATAAAACATGGTTTCTCCTAAGTCAATTCCAGCATAATAGTGTAGCAGAAAAAGGTGGCCTAACTAGGTGACCATACAAGCATGCCAAGTCCTTTATTTGATAAAACGATCTCAGTGTTCTAATTCTTGAATGAATTGTAGTATGCCTTATTTTAATAATTCAAGCACTAACATGCCCTTAGTTAATTCATACACATGCATAAGTTCCCCAAGGATACATAAAGCATAACATGGTTTAGCAGATTATTTCCAACAAATTAGACAATTAAACCTTTTTCAAGAAATACTAATTCGCTGATAACTTGTCCTCTAAAGATGCAAGTGCTAACAACCAACCCGTACTTTCATACAAGCATGCTAGATTCGTTCCATTGATACAGTTTTCAACAGGATATAGGAAACACTCTTAGTATGCCTAGTGGGTGACCGAAAGTGAGAGGTAATAATGGTACCCACCTCGAGCGCTAAATCCTGATCCCCAAATCTGATGTCCTCACCTAGCCCAAACAACTCTATAGCACTGCACCACAATCCCCAAAGAGAGAATACACAAATTAATATAATAATCCATCCAAAACTGTCCAATTTTACAACAGTCCACTTTCTGCCTATTTTCACCTGCGAAAAATGCACAGAAAAATCTAAGAAAAATACTGTCGCGATCCTCGCGATGAACCCGTCGAAACGAGTACCTGCACGCCCAAAACCGGGTTTTCTACGCTGAGATAAAAATCCAGCAAGGGAAACACCCCGAAACAAACTGTACAAAATTTCTGTAACAAAGAACCATAGAAAAAGGAGATTTTCACCTTCGTGAAAAATCCAGAAAAATCTGAGAAAAATCCAGGAGATTTCTTGCGAAATGTAGATGAATTTTTCCTTTTAAATCGCCTCGATCCGATGCCTGTGCGCAAAGATACAGCTAGAACACCGCAGTGCCGTCCAAAAATCCGCGAAGAAAAATGGGTCAAATGGAAGCTCGGAAAACTCTAAGATCAGCATGGAAATCGAGGAAGCTCAAAAACAGAAGTTGAAGTCCTACCTGTCGAGAGTCCGATGGCGCAAAAATCGTCGAAAAAGGAGGCTGGGGTGAGTCGGGGGAGCCCAAACACTGAGAAGGGACGAAGCGGGTCGAAGGTGAACAAGCGTCGCGCCGCGTCGTAAAATAGCGAACCTCGGGATGCGTGCCTCTGTAAATCCTCAAAGTCCTCCAAAGGATAGTACACTATGTGAGGGAAATTTTCTTTGAAGAGCTCTCTGTGGAAAAAGATCCAGAAGAGCTAAAAAAAACACTAAGGACCCTATTTATAGCCCAGCCCATAAGTGTTATTGGGCCGGATCCGGGTGCATGATTCGGGCGCTCGGATCCGGAAACCCGGTCGGATGGCTCCCGTCCGACGCGCCCGGAACGCCGAGGTGACGCCACGTGTCCCTGCAACAGGGAACAGCGGTGCAATGGCCTCCGCTGCGCGCCGCGTGTCCCCCGCAGTCAGCGGGGGTAGGTACGGCCCGCCAACGGCGGGCTGACGCGTGGCCCGCACTCGAGTGGCCCGACAGCGCCGCCTGGCGCCACAGTGCGCTCCGTACCGAGGCACCCCCACCGTGGACCATGACCTCGTGAGCCCGCCAGTACCATGCTGCCACGTGCCATACACCCGGTCCACCGTAGCTGCGCAAAACTTCCCTGGACCGCGCCGCTTCCACCCGCCATTCCGGACGCGCCACGTGTCCCGCCAATGGTCCATACACCCGCCGCGCAACCCCGTGGACCGAGCTGCGTGGGCCGGCCAATAACAGGCCGCCACGTGGCTCCAGGTCGGTCCACGGTCTCCCCCATGCACCGAAAAATCTCGAAATCTTCCGAAAGCACCTTTTTGGTCATCCGGACTCCAAATTTAACAAGCAAATAGCCGTTTTCAAGCGTTTTTCCGTGCTGAATCCAAATCTAACCTCTGTTTGACCCAAATCATTTTCTAAAATTTGGCAAATACAGCGGAAGGCCAAATCAGCCACAAAAGTCTCACAGGGTCCATCTGTGGCACCCCTTTGATGCACCATGGCCCAGACACCAACACTAGGTGTTATACAAAGTGGATTCATCGGGAAATTGCATGGGAAAAACCAAAACACTACACAGGGGATCTCTCTAATAGTCCTAGTGAGCATGTCGAAATAAGAGGTACACAACAACCCCCCACCCCCACAAAACTTGCGACCGAAACCTCAGGGGCCCGTTCCTTGCCGTAGCATAGGATAAATCCTCCCACCAGTCTGCTATGGTGCCCTCTCCTCCCGTCGTGGGGTCAAAGGGCGTCCGGTCGATACTGAAGGGGACCTCCCAACCAACAAGTTAGGGTAACTACCCAAGCACCCACGACTGACAGATCAATCGACACTAACAACCACCGGAGGATTACACTACCACCAGTCACCAATACAAACGACGATAGGAAAATCGGCATGGGGAAAAGGGGTTTGAAACATAAAAACCAGCGCAATAATCAGCAGTGCTAACAATCGCACCACGTGCATGAACACCACCAACTTACCTACCGTGTCCTGAGCCGGTTGCTTAATCAGTTGATTGCCAGCAACTATTAAGAAACCGGTGGTAGTCCGCCTCGACCCCATCTTGTGAGGACCTGGATCCCCACGACGAGATTACTGGTTGACCAGCAGCTACTGGAGGCCTATATGGCGCGTCGGTGGTGTTTGTGCACCAATTGGACACTAGTGATGGACTCAGAGTGTCTACTGGATCACGAGAGTAGTCTGATGACCACATCGGATGCTTAGAAGTGGTTTTGCGTGCAATGGATATTAAAATTGGGCTCAGCGCGAAGTTTGGGCAAAAGAACATCTTTCCGGATGCCTTCGGCAATTTTTAGAGTTGGAATTTGGCAAAACGGACATCGGATTTGGACTCAGCACGCGAAAACGATGAAATTGAGCTATTTACTTGTGTTTTTCGCCACTGGTTACTGTTCACGCCGGAACAGTAACTCCGGCGGCCGGCTTGCAGCTCCGGCGATGGCGGAGGGCGGCGGCGGGCAGGCACTGGAGCGGCGGCGGGCAGGCGCGGGCAGCGCACAGCACGCGGGCAGGCGCGCGGGCAGGCGGGCGGTCCACCACGGAGGCGTGCACCCGGGACGGGACACGTGGCGGCTCCCAGTTGGCCGGTGCAGCGGTCGTGGTCCACGGAAGTTATCATTGGTGTACTGTGGACCGGTTGGGGACACGTGGCAGGGTGTGATTGGCGCGGTGTGGTGCGCTTGGTCCACGGACTAGCTATACCGCCTCGGGGTGCGTGCGTGCAGGCGGTGCAGGCGGCGCGCACATGCGCGTGCCGGGCGCGCGTTGACCAGTTGGCGGCGCCACGCGTCGCGTCCGGAGAGGGCCACGTGTCGCCCGCGCAGTGGCCATTTCCACTGTCCGCTGTTATGCGGGCTACGTGGAGGCCCGTGGTGGATTCGGGCTTGCACAGTGTTGGGCCGGGCCCAACACTGTAGCAGCCCGGAAATCCCCTGCGCCCGAAAGTTGGACATATAGGGAATTTTGAGATTTGTTTTTTTTGGGGCTATTTAAGCAAATCCGAGCCTTCCTCTTTCCCCTTTTTCCACCATTTCCGAGCCTCAAACCGACTTGAGGTCTTCAGCAAAGTTGATCCCCACCCTGTGCTGCATCCATCTGCAGAGTTTGGAGATTTTTGGTGGCACGCTTATCGAGGTTTCCATATTTACGGCGCGGTCCAACGCCCGTCCATTTGTGTTCCCCTTTGTCTCGTTTCGGTGCACGACCTCCCCCGGCCTACTCCGACCTCCTTTTCAGGTGATTCTTGCGCCGTTGGATCCGCGACAGATAGATCTACGATCTTGGTATTTTCTACTTCTCCTAGTTTCGCGCTTTTCGAGGAGTTTTTCCATGCTTACTGGGACCCCTTTTTCTGATGGAATTTCTGGACAGCGACACCTTGCCGGATTTTTATCTTCGCAACCGGGCATCGGTTGGAGACGTGCTTGTACACTTTTTTCATCTACTTGACGCGAGGATTATCATCGTATTTTTATTGGATTTTTTTGAGGCTTGCCCGGAGGTAGATTTTTCTCCCTTTATCAGTGTATGGAAATACAGATGTATGATTGTGTGTTTGTGAGCGCCCTGTGTTGTGGAATTTGTAACTCGGCCTACAGGGCTCGAAATTTGACGTGCAGGTACTCGTTTCGAATGTATCGACGCGAGGAATGTGACAGTATTTTTGTTGGATTTTTCTGATTCTATTCTGCAGGTGAAAATTGCACATCTTTGAGGATGTTTCTCGCAGATTGTGTATACTTGGAATATTTTGGATTAAGTGTAATGTTGGACCTTATTATTGTACCCAGGGGTGTTTGCAAGTGTCGCTGGACCTGTTGGATTTGGAGACTTTGATTTTGGGGTATTTTCAGCTGTTCGGAGCCGAGGCTTGCGCAACTTATACCGAGGGAGCAGTTTTAGCAGATTTTGGACTGAGAGCGTCTACACTCTTCACCGACCTCAGGTTTGCCTTGGTTTGAGCATTTCAGGTGGGTAAGCTTAACTTGGTAACTGTATAAGATTTTTATATATCATGGTGAATGTAAGCACACATGTGGGGATATCACCCCTCTATGGTTGATAACAGGCATGTTGTTGTACAACCGACACGAGCGAGAGGTAAGCAAGGAATGACCTGCTTGGGTGAGATTGGTGTACCATAGTAGGAATATTTTAGCATGCTTTACTAATAATTGTTTCACCCACCCTTTTATTGTTTCTGAGGACAAAGCATGCTTGCATGGACATGTAGTTAGGCCATCTTTTACTGCTGCACTACTTTTGGAACTTGACTTAGGAGAAACCATGTTATCTTTTTCTCCTTCTTTGTTAGTCAGGTGGTCTGTGTTGCTCAGGTTCGGCAGGGGTTCTGGGTAGTGTAGTCGGGACTTGGTGTCTGGGACAGGTTGGATTAGTTGTGGGGCTTTGCGGCAACCGCGGATATTGGGCGGTTGACCGGACGTTTATTTATGCACCAGATTGGGTATCTGATTTCTCTAGTGGACGGAGTTTCCCACTATTTGAGTATTTTTGCATCAGATTGAGGACCGAGGCTTTCTTTAGTGGTTGGGCTTTCCACTTTGATCAGAGTCATGATCCAGTCCTGCTGATTTATGATACTTGTTACTGAGGCACTTTACTCGTGTGGGTCGCTCCCCTCGAGTGCCACTCCGGAGTGTGCGATTTACAGACTTCGAGTCCTTGAGACTCTCATCCCCTATCGGTGTTATGCGTAGGCTGGCATACCCGATTTGGCAGGCACAGCAGGCAGTACCAGTTTTACTGGTGGCATTAGATTGGGTTTATTACAGACATTGCTTTATAGTTGCACTCGTGTCAGGGGGACCGAGTGGAGTCTAGTAGCTGTGTTTAGACCAGTGCTAGTGTTGTTGGGAACCGTTTGGGGTTACGGTGGTCCCAGGGTCATTATGAGTTGTTGACCAGGCAAAGCAGGCATAGCAGGCATAGGCAGGCTTAGCAGGCACGGCAGGCATAGGCAGGCATGGCAGGCATAGGCAGGCATAAGCAGGCACGGCAGGCATAGGCAGGCATGGCAGGCATAGCCAGGCATAGGCAGGCATGGCAGGCTTAGCAGGCATGGCAGGCATAGGCAGGCATGGCAGGCAGGGCAGGCTTAGCAGGCATGGCAGGCATAGGCAGGCATGGCAGGCATGGGCAGGCATGGCAGGCATAGGCATGCTTGGCAAGCATGGCAGGCATGGCAGGCATAGGCAGGCTTAGCAGGCATTGAGGCTTGATAGCTGTTGAGAGTCTCCTTCCTTCTTTTTCAGTCTTTATGGCTTTGGTTAGCTTTATGTATTTTGAGGACTTAGTGGGCAGACCGTCGGGTCTGGCGGTGGTACCCACTGAGAACTCCCTTTTTGGTGTAGTTCTCACACCCTCTGGGGGTTTCCCCCCTCTTTTTCTTTCCTCTCCTCTGTTTTGCAGAGTCCTAGCGGATGTTGCTGATTCTGCGATTGTTGATCGAGGCGAGAGAGTCGCGAGATAGATCCCTACCCGTCGTTGGAGAGTAGCGGTACCCCTTCAGAGGAGATCTACAGCAGATTAGTTGTTTTACTTTTCCTCTTTTGAGAGACTGTTGTAGTGAGGACATATTATGTACCGAGAGACTGTACACTGTTGTATTTATTGGAGATACCTCCCGGTTGAGTCCAGAGCTTGTACATGAGGATATTGTATGATTATCATTTTTGGGAGGCAGACTTATTGTATTTTTCCAGTTGTACAGTGACTGATTTTAGTTATACAGCAGATCTTTTATTTATAGCTCTGATATTTTGTTTAGCTGTAGTACTTTTCTTGCAGGTAGGATGGTTCGCTTATGCAGGTTGGCATAGGTGGCGAATCTGTTGGCGAGCCCGGGTCGCAGTTTCGACCCCGGGGCGTGACAGATTAGAGTGGTATCAGAGCTTAGGTATAGGTCGGTTGGGACTTAGAAACCCTAGGCTTATGGTTGGACCCTTAGATGACTTCGTGAGAGTCATGACTTTTAGCGAGAGTCCTGATTGAGTTTTATACCTCTCCCAAGGGACGGGAGGAGTGATTGGCATGTTTATTCTCCTAAGTAATTATGTTGGCTGCAGACAACATAATGCTGTGGAACGGGTAACATGCTTTAGACTTTCGCTGGATTGGGTCGAGTGGCTTTTGTGTGCTGTTTGTGGTTCCGTCGTGGCGAGCGGTGTCTCCCCGACGCTGGGTTTTGACCCGTGGGCATCCTGTCATAGTGATTGAGCTCGAGCGGTTGGTTTTGGGCCGGATACCTAGATTGAGGTCAGAGAACTCCGGACCCAGATGACAGGATTGTCTGAGGCATATCAGTGGCAGAGTGAGCATCTGGTCTGGGTGATACAGATGTCGGAGCACTGAGTAACCCCCCCATGCCAATGTTTAGTGTCGAGGCACCGAGGTAGGGTGGATAGTTGACAGCAGAGGAGCTGTGGGACATGATCGATCTATTGAGCCAGATTCGGCAGATAAATCACCCCGACTCGTAAGATTGAGTTTGGAGCCTTGGAGGCAAAGTCGTGATTGGTGGTGATGGAGTGATCAATTGAGAGCCTCCCTGTGTTAGAGAGGTTATACAGTTGTTGAACTGTGCGCTCCAGGTTTCGAGGGACGAGGCACATAGGATATGTGAGACTGGGAGTGGATTGCGCCAGGATACCTTTCAGTTTATTCGGTCCCTCCTGTACAGATTTTGGATTTTGACGCCTCGTTGGAGTAGGCGTTGTGTTTGGAGCGTAGCGTTGCAGTTCCTTTGGATAGGGATCTGCCGCCAGAGGCGAGTTCTGGATTTTGGCGCTTGGCGCCGGGTGATGGAGGATAGATCGACCGGCAGGGGCATTTCTGATTTCTTTTCCAGGATAACGAGTTCCCGAGATACCAGAGATCGGGTGGACCCCGATGGCAGCATCAGTATCTCGATCAGTATCTTGATCGGAGTAGCGCAGCGGTAGCGTGGATCTGTTATCTGCGGAGGACCTTATTCGTCGCCTCAAGGTGAGCAGAGACAGAGGTCGTGCTCCCTAGGTGGATAGTCTTGATTTTCCTTGCAGATTGAGCGACAACCACTTTCATTGAGCGGATAGACCTGTGCCGCCCGGTTGGAGGGCGCCACAGCGGCGGATCGGATTGTCGCAGGTGTGAATTCATCCCAGCAGTTGGAGTTAGAGCATGTTGCATTCCTGCATGGACTAAAGGCAGATTTGTTACCACGTGCACTAGAGGTACAGGTTTCTGTTGGTGTTGTGCGTGTGGAGGAGGCTTTTGGGATCATGTCCAGTGCAGCTGAGACTGCGAGTTACCGGCAGACTTATTGGAATTGTGGCAGTCGGTATTTTGACTGTGTGCTTGAGATTGACTGGCACAATGCCACAGAATGTTTGACTGCGGCGAGAGAAGACTTGGACCTTCGGCAAAGCGGACAAGAAGAGGCTTGCTCGTTGAGATTATTAGAGCACGCGGGTTACAGCGACAGTATGAGAGGTGCTTACGGCGGCACCGGGACTCAAGGATATCTCGGTTGCCCACGAGATCCCGGGTGTGATTCCACCTGAGCTGTTGTCGATGCCGCCGGTTAGGGAGATAGAGATTGCATTTGACGTGATTCGGGGGACCGCGCCACCCTCGACAGCACCTCATTGGATATCGCCTGTGGAGCTGAGAAAGCAATTGGCACAGTCGCAGGATCTGAGGGATCGAGGAGCCCGTCTGACCTTGTGCCACGCCGTTGACATACGGTGGTGATGCCACGTCGTCGATACACGACGGTGAGAGTCCTTTTATGGTTCGAATGTAGACAGGTCTGGGTGGTATATAGGACTTTTGATGGAGCTATACTCCGGCAGTTATTGTATGCTGCGGGCACCTACTTGGAATCAGACCGTCGAGGACTTTGCCTAGATGGCATTTAGGATCTGCTAAGGGCATTATGAGAGCATAGTGAGGCCAAATGGAATGAATAATGCCCTGTGACTTCAAGGTCTGAGGAATCGTGTGTTCTAGTTGTATCTTGGACAAATTGGGAGTGGTGTTCCCCAAGGATATTATGATTTACTCCCTGAGTGACCAGGAATAAGAGGAGCACTTATGGATGTGCTACAGTGCCTATGTGGAGGAAGCTGTATGCCAAGTTATTAAGATACAAGTTTTAGCTTCTGAAGCTTACCTTCTTGGGTCACTTTGTGCTAGCCGTAGGGGCGGCGGTGGAAATCCGGCCAATTTGGATACTATTTGGGAATCGGTCAAGGTAAGGAGCTTCTTGGACTGGGCAGTGCCAGGAGAGCTTGGCAATCAGATGATGAGACTGATACCAGCGCCAATGCTAGCATATCCAGTGTTGGGAGGGAAATCTGTGAGTTTTAGTGATGCCTCCTGTAGCGACTGTGGAATTACCGTTGGATTATTGTTGAGCATTCTGGGTTACCCCGACAGGGCCACTGTGATGGCGGATACCTAGAGCAGGAAAGCTGTCTAGGGTTGAGTTGGATGATTCCACCGCTGGCGCTGTGTGGACTGTTGAGGCAAACATGGCTTATGGTTGTGTCACTGAGGGTCCCTTTGGATGATAGACGGCGACTGAGTAGTTCACTCGGATGGTCAGGATTCGGGAGTGACCGAGCGAGGACCCTTGTTTGTGAGGGCTTCTTTCTTTCTTGGATGATTGTGGGGATGTGTTTCGGATTGCCTTGGTTGAGATTGGCACCAGGATGTGGTTATTTTCAGTTTCCTCCGGCTGTTATTGGAGCCCTCTCGTATTTCACGCCTCGCCCCAGGAGTGATGTGTTTTTGGATCCCTCGCCCGTGATTGACTAGCCCCTTCGAGATTGATGATTGTGTTGAGTACGAGGGGCGCTCGTTGCGAATTCTGGCTCGCGAGATGGGGGGGAATTGCGTAATCGGGCTATGCCGTACTGGATGTTGTTGTTGTTGTTGTTTGGGAGTAGTCACGGGGAGTGGGTGTTGACTTAAGAGCTGGAGATGATGTTGTTGAGTACTTACCCTTGGGGTTGGTGACTCCCGGCGGAACTGAGCTAGTTTCGAGGACGAAACTTTCTTTAGTGGGGGAGGATGTGAGGACCTGGATCCCCACGACGAGATTACTGGTTGACCAACAGCTGCTGGAGGCCTATATGGCGCATCGGTGGTGTTTGTGCACCAATTGGACACTAGTGATGGACTCAGAGTGTCTACTGGATCACGAGAGTAGTCTGATGACCCCATCGGATGCTCAGAAGTGGTTTTGCGTGCAATGGATATTAAAATTGGGCTCAGCGCGAAGTTTGGGAAAAAGAACATCTTTCCGGATGCCTTCGGTAATTTTTAGAGTTGGAATTTGGCAAAATGGACATCGGATTTGGGCTCAGCGCGCGAAAACGATGAAATTGAGCTATTTACTTGTATTTTTCGCCACTGGTTACTGTTCACGCCGGAACAGTAACTACGGCGGCCGGCGGGCAGCTCCGGCGACGGCGGAGGGCGGCGGCGCGGCGGCGGGCAGGCACTGGAGCGGCGGCGGGCAGCGCACAGCGCGCGGGCAGGCGGGCGGTCCACCGCAGAGGCGTGCACCCGGGACGGGACACGTGGCGGCTCCCAGTTGGCCGGTGCAGCGGTCATTGTGATGATCCAGACTCCCGCAGGAACTGTGCAACATTAAACAGTGACTGCGGGGAGCTTGTACAGTGCAACAGAGCTTGTAGAATCGAAATTGGACATTTAATATAGACTCTGCGCGAAAATCGGAGCAAATGGGATTTCCGGGAGCTTTTTGCAAAATTTCGGATGAGAATTTGGCGAAACGGACGGCGGATTTGGACTCAGCGCGCGAAAACGGTCAAAATGGTATATTCACTTTATTTTCGGCAAAAAGTTACTGTTCACGCCGGAACAGTAACTCCGGCCGCCGGAATTACTGTTCCGGCGACCGGCGGAGCGGCGGCGGGCGGCGGCGCACGGCGGCGGGCAGCGGCGCAGCAGCGGGCAGCGGCGGAGCGCGGAGGAGCGCGGCGCGGGCAGGCGCGGGCAGGCGCGGGCAGGGGGCGCTGGTGCGCGGTCCACGGCATGGCGTGCACCGGGTGCACCGAATTTTTCCCCTGCCACGTGGCAGCTCCCATTGGCTGGCCGGCTTCTAGAAGGCGTGTGGAGGGTGACACGTGGCGCACCCTATTGGCCGACATCTTCCGGAAAACCCGGAGCGCGGAGCAACCACGTGCACCACGTGGCCACGTGGCGAATTTCCATTGGGCCTGCACAGGCTGTTCCCTGTTTTGTGACACGTGGCGCGTTTTGGTTGGCCCGTTTCGGTGTTTCCTGTTCGGATCCGGATCCCGTGTGGGAATATTCCCTTTTGGCCCACTATATAAGAGGTCCCCCACCCCCTCTCTTTGCACCTCGTTTTGCGAGCCGAAGAGAGAGAATCAGAGAAAGTGTCTATACAAAAGTTTTTCCTCTCTCTCTCCTCTCTCTCTCTCTACAATCTCAGAATTTTAGGAGTTACAGATAGTGAGATATCTGCGACGCGGCGCACTGCGACGATTTTCTTTTTAGGCCCATTTCCCGTCGCAGTTCCGTCGAAAATTCACTGCGGGCTAACCGGGTGGAATTTTTGGACGATTTTTGCGGCAGCGCGACCGTAAGAGGTAGGGCTTCGATTTCCGTGATCATTTTGCTCCGTTTCGTACTTTTGGCACGTTTCCCAAGTCCTCTTTGACCCCCCTTTTTGCTGTGGTAATTTTTGGACAGCACCGACTTCTCCGATTTTTATCTTGGCGTAGGAGCATCAGATCGAGGCGTTTTAAGAGTCGATTTTGATCTACTCTTCGCGAGGAACGCAACCGTGATTTTTCTGGGATTTTAGGAGCTCATTTTAGAGGTGAAAAATTCCTCTTTTCCCGTGCTGTCTGAAAAACAGCAAATATTGTACTTTTTGGGATTTGTATTTATACCGGGAGCGTTGATTTGCAGGATTTGAGGACTGTGGACAACCAGGAGACTACCTGGGGTGTTGTTTGAGCTGTTCGAGGTGGGCGGTTGTTGCTTACCTCATTTTTGACAAGCTCACTGGGATTACTAGAAATCCCCTAAAATATGACAATTAATGAGAACCATTGGGACAACTAACAGGACTACTAACAGGACTACTAACAGGACAACTAACAGGACAATTAATGAGAACCATTGGGACAAATTAATATGACAAATGACAAGGACCGCTGGGACAAACTCCCCTAAAATTTAATATAACCCCACAAATGATATGATGACTTATATTGGGACACTGTGATTGAGACAAAGGCTATGATCTCGCATGCAAATGACTTTTATTCAGTAAATCAATTGTTTTAAACCTTTGACACTATTTTACAACTTTTAAAAATAAAGACAGTTGCATGCATGCCCGGACATCAGGTAAGGCCACTATTCATTGCTACACTATCATATTGGGATTTGAACATGTTTCATTGTTGTCCTTTGCATTCATATGTTGTTGCTCAAGTGTGAGCAGGGGTTTGGGATAGTGTAGCCAAGGTTGTGCTAGATTGTGGACTTGTGGGGTATTGCGGTGACCGCGGACAGTAGGCGGTTGACCAGATGTTTATCCTTGCATCAGATTGGGGTTGAGTTTGGTTTATTTATTGCATCAGTTGGGGATTGGGTTTCTATAGTGGATGGAGTTTCCCACTTTGATCATAGTTATGATCCAGTCCTGCTATATTGAGACATGTGCTACAGAGATACTTGTGATACTGATGACAGAGATATTTTACTCGTGTGGGTCGCTCCCCTCGAGTGCCACTCCGGAGGTGTGCTTTCTCGGACCCAGCCGTGTGTGCCGGTCTGATACTTATGTTGGGATGCGAGCCGTGTGAGCCGATCCCGCGGTTTCGAGCCGTGTGTGCAGATTCCGCTGAGCAGGCAGTACCAGTTGTTTCTGGTGACTAGATTGGGTTTATTTGGACAGATACTATTTCTGATGCATGCATACAGTTTTGACAGCATAATAGTGGTAGTTTTCCTGTTTCAGCATCTTTGTATCTTACCACTTCCCCTTTCCCTTTTGCCTCTAGTAGTCCTAGTGGGTGCGTCAGAGTTGAGGTTTTTACCCACTAGGGGAGGCTGCTGGTTTATCTGGTAGTTCTCACCCCCATTGTTGTTTTCTGTTTCTTTCTTCTCCTTTATTTTGCAGAGTCATCTGCGGGAGCTGCTAGGCCATCGGCAGCTGATCGAGGTAAGGGGATCGCTGAATAGATAGATCTCCTGTGAGACTGAGAGCTGTAGACAGATATTGTACCCTTCACTCAGACTGTGATATTCTCCTTTTATTTTGGGTCTGGCTTCCGCCAGCTGGTTGTACTATTTTAGTGAGCTGGGAGATTATTGTACATATTACAGCTTGTATTTGTATTTCCAGTCTGAGATACTATGTGGTTCTTCTATTTCAGCTCTGTATTATGCTCTTATTGTACATTTTATATCTGAGCAGGTTACCAGCGCTTCGTGTACGCGGGAAATCCCGTGTGCACGGCGGATCTGTAGACGGGCCCGGGTCCTGATTTGCACCCGGGGCGTGACAGATTAAGTTGGTATCAGAGCTTAGGGATAGTTCAGTTGGGACTTAGGAAACCCTAGGCTTTTGGCAGACCCTAGGATAATAGGGCATGAGAGACGTGGCATTTTGCGAAAGTCGTCGATTTATTTGTTTGACTCTTCCAGTGAGAGAAGAGGGATCGACATAGCCTATTTCTGGTGGACAGTTATGTTGGCTGCAGACAACATAAAGTCACAGGAATAGGGGAATGTCTTTGACTTTCGCTAGATTGGGTCGTGTGGGGTCCCGATACTGAGTGTGGTTTCTTGTGGTAGGATGCCTCCGCGACGTAGGATGTTGACGCGTTCTCAGCCTGATTCCCCTGAACCCGATCAGGAGGAGTCCGGGCAGGGCCAGCAGAGTGAGGTGCAAGAGCTGCAGGCCCAGATGGCCCAGATGTCAGAGGCTGTTCGGCGTCAGGAGGAGGCTATGGGTCGGCTGACGCAAATGTTAGAGCAGAGGGCTCAGCCTGTTGTAGCACCTTCAGAGAATTCTCCCGTACCTTCTTCCCCTGCTGTGAATCCTCCAGTTGTACCGGTGACCCCGGCATCCCCTATTGCTCGGGGTACTGGTGGACAGCCGACTGGGCTGACAGGATCTCTGACCCCGGCAGAGCAGCGGGGAGTGGTGGACCTGTTGATGAGGTTTCGCCAGTTTGACCCACCCCATTTTTCGGGGCAAAGTACTGAGCCGTGGGAGGCAGAGTCGTGGATCACGGCGATGGAGCGACGTTTTGAGATATTGTTTATCGAGGAACGATATCAGGTGATATTGGCGACGAACTTTTTGGAACACAACGCCGAAGCTTGGTGGCTGCGTGTTCGACCGGCTGGTCCGCCTGGGGCTCAGCTCCTGACCTGGGCGGAATTCCGCAATCTCCTTCTTGGGGCTTTCTTTCCGGAAAGCGTCCGGCAGAGGTTGGAGGAACAGTTGAGAAACCTCCGACAAGGAGATCGGCCCGTACACGAGTACATTGCCAATTTCAATCAATTGTTGGCATGTGTACCGAACGTGGCCAGGGACGAGGCGCACCGGATCTACATGTTCGAGCGAGGATTGCGCCGGGACCTTTTTCAATTGGTTCGCTCGCGTAGGTTGCAGACCTTGGAGGCCTCGATGGAGCAGGCACTCTACGTTGAGTGCGGGGAGGTAGTGATGGGGGAGGTAGCTCCAGCTCCCGTAGTGATCCCGGGGGCGAAGCGACCGGCACCGGAGGTTGGGGGACAATCTAGTTCGTGGAGGCCGCCACGACCGCCGCAGCCACAGTTCCCCGGCCAAGGACGGTCCGAGCGACGAGGGCCTGGTGGATCCCAGAAGCGGCAACAGCAGCAAAGATCACAGTCGTCGCAGCGTGGGTCGCAGCGGCAGCCTCAGCGACAGCGGCAGTCTCAACAGCAATCACGACAGCCACGGGCCCCCGGCAATTGTATTTTCTGTGGAGGTCAGCATTTTTCCAACACCTGCGACCAGCGGTGGGGTCGCTGCTATAGATGTGGACAGCCCGGGCACATTCAAGCTTCGTGCCCCTTTTCGGCCCCCACCACCCCTTCTTCAGCATCTGCTCCATCTTCATCGCAGCAGCGGTCGACGGCTCAGCGGCCCTATGCTCCAGCAAGCAGGCCATCTTCTTCCCATCCCACGGATTATCGCCCTCCAGCTCAGAGTGGGCGAGTGTATGCTGCGCAAGTAGAGGACGCTTCGGCAGCAGATCATGTGGTGGCAGGTATCACCTTACTTTCTGGCATTAGGACTCGTACTTTATTTGATACTGGAGCATCGCATTCTTTTATTAGTAGATCATTTGCATCATTACATGGGTTAGAGGTAGGACTTTTGCCACGTGCACGAGAGGTTCAGATTCCCGATCACACCTTGCACGTGGAGGAGTGTTGTTGGTCCTGCCCGATGCAAATCGAGTCCTGGATTATGCCAGCAGACCTGTTGGTCTTGAGACAGCTGAAGGACTTCGATGTGGTCCTCGGATGGACTGGCTGGCTCGGTACTTTGCGACTATTGATTGTGCCGCAAGAACCGTCACTTTTAGAGAGCCAGGCCAGGAGATGTTGGTATACCGGGGATGTCAGAGTGCTTTCTTTGCCTCTATGATTTCGACTTCCCGAGCGAGGCAGATGATCCATCGAGGATGTGTAGCCTTTTTGGCTAGTGTTGTTGAGGGGCCTACGGCGGCGCCGGGACTCGGGGATATCCCTATTGCCCGCGAGTTTCCGGATGTTTTTCCACCTGAGCTGACTAGCATGCCGCCAGATAGGGAGATTGAGTTTGTGATTGACGTAGTTCCAGGAACTGCGCCAATCTCAAAGGCTCCTTACCGGATGGCACCGGCTGAGTTGCGAGAGCTTAAGGCGCAACTCCAAGATTTAATGGATAAGGGCTTTATTAGGCCGAGTGTGTCGCCTTGGGGAGCGCCGGTGCTATTCGTGAAGAAGAAAGATGGGTCACTTCGACTTTGTGTGGACTATAGAGAATTGAACAAAGTGACCATCAAGAACAAGTACCCGTTGCCGTGCATTGATGATCTTTTTGATCAGCTGCAAGGGTCTTGTGTCTTCTCTAAGATAGATCTGCAATCCGGTTACCACCAGTTGAAGGTGAAGGCCGAGGATATTCCGAAAACGGCATTCAGATCACGGTACGGGCATTATGAGTTTACAGTTATGCCTTTTGGGCTAACTAATGCCCCTGCCGCATTCATGGATTTAATGAACCGGATCTTCCGACCATACTTAGACCGATTCGTAGTAGTGTTCATTGATGATATCCTGGTCTACTCCCGAAGTGATGCGGAGCATGAGGAGCACTTAAGGATTGTGCTGCAACTTCTGCGAGAGAAGAAGTTGTTTGCCAAACTGGCAAAGTGCGAGTTTTGGCTTCGGGAGGTAGTTTTCTTGGGCCATGTGATTTCCGCCGCAGGTGTGGCGGTAGACCCGGCAAAGATTGAGGCAGTCCGGGATTGGCCCCGACCGACGACGGTTTCTGAGGTGCGTAGCTTTATGGGTTTAGCTGGGTATTATCGTCGGTTTGTGGAAGGCTTTGCGAAGCTTTCCACACCCCTCACTCGCTTGACGCGTAAAGGAGTGAAGTTTATCTGGAGTGAGGATTGTCAGAAAAGTTTTGAGGAGCTAAAGAATAGATTGATGACCGCTCCTATCCTTTCCCTCCCTGTTATGGGGAAAGGATATGTGATCTACAGCGACGCATCACACAGTGGACTTGGTTGTGTGTTGATGCAAGAAGGGAGGGTAATTGCTTATGCATCAAGGCAACTCAAAGATTACGAGAAGAATTACCCTACCCATGACTTGGAGCTTGCTGCTGTAGTGTTTGCACTGAAGCTTTGGCGTCATTACCTATATGGAGAGCACTGTGAAATCTACACCGACCACAAGAGCCTAAAGTACCTGTTCACGCAGAAGGAGCTGAATTTGAGGCAACGTAGGTGGTTAGAGCTATTAAAGGATTATGATGTAGATATTCTCTACCACCCAGGCAAGGCCTAATGTGGTCGCTGATGCCTTGAGTAGGAGGGCGGTGCAAAGTTTGTCTATGTTGATCACAGACCAGGCACCGCTATTAGAGGAGATGAGACGGCTCGAGATAGAGGTTGTGTCCCCTGGGGTCTCTGCTAGACTGACATCTTTAGTCGTGCAGCCCACTCTGCTAGACAGGATCAAGGAGAAACAGAGTGAGGACCCCCACTTGACCAGGATTAGAGATCAAATTCCGAGTGATCAGTCAGGGGACTTTACGGTAGATGCCTCGGGAGTACTGAGGTACAGGAACCGAGCATGTGTGCCAGGGGATGCGGAGATCATAGAACAGATATTGCGAGAGGCCCATTATACACCTTATACCCTACATCCTGGTGGGACTAAGATGTATAAGGACCTCAAGGCACACTTCTGGTGGAATGGCATGAAAAGGGATATCGGGAGATTTGTGGCTCAGTGTTTAACTTGTCAGCAGGTGAAAGCTGAGCATCGAGTGCCAGCTGGCAAGTTACAGAGTCTCCCAATTCCCCAGTGGAAATGGGACCACATTACGATGGATTTCGTGGTCGGATTGCCGAGGGCACAGGGAGGAGCAGACGCTATCTGGGTAGTCGTGGATCGACTTACCAAGTCGGCGCACTTTCTGCCCATGCAGACTACGTGGCCACTTGAGCGACTAGCCCAGTTATATCTGGATGAGATAGTGAGATTACATGGAGTACCAGCCTCCATTGTATCAGATAGAGACCCGAGGTTTGTTTCGCATTTCTGGAAAAGTTTGCAAACAGCCTTGGGGACTGAACTCAGGTTCAGTACGGCTTTCCATCCGCAGACTGATGGGCAGTCAGAGCGGACGATACAAATCCTGGAGGACATGCTTAGGGCTTGCGTCTTGGATTTCGGCGGAGGGTGGATTCGACACTTATCCTTGGCTGAGTTCGCGTACAACAATAGCTATCAAGCGAGCATTCAGATGGCTCCGTTTGAAGCATTGTATGGACGCAAGTGTCGATCACCGCTTTATTGGAGTGACGTGGGCGAGAGGCGGACCTTGGGACCAGATGTCTTGATAGAGGCAGAAGAGAAGGTCCGAGTGATTCGGAAGCATCTTCAGACCGCCCAAAGCCGACAAAGGAGTTATGCCGATGTTCGGCGACGAGACTTAGAGTTTCAGGTTGGTGATCATGTATTCCTGAAAGTCTCGCCGTCCAAAGGAATCAGGAGATTCGGCATTCGTGGGAAACTTAGCCCCCGATACATTGGACCCTTTGAGGTATTGGAGCGTATCGGGCCAGTTGCCTACCGACTTGCACTTCCTCCGAGGCTTGCTGGTGTCCATAATGTATTTCATGTCTCTACTTTGAGGAAGTATGTCTTCGACCCATCGCACGTCATCGACTTCAGCGAGAATTTGAGGTATGAGGAGCGCCCACTGCGAATTCTGGATCGAGAGGTGAGAGAATTGCGCAATCGGGCCATTCCCTATGTGAAAATCCAATGGAGCAATCATGACGAGCGCGAGGCTACATGGGAGCTCGAGTCGGAGATGAGGGATGCTCACCCCTACTTATTCGAGACATCGGACTGAGGATTATTGTTTAGTCTCGTTTCGAGGACGAAACTCTTTTTAGTGGGGGAGGATGTGATGATCCGGACTCCCGCAGGAACTGTGCAACATTAAACAGTGACTGCGGGGAGCTTGTACAGTGCAACGGAGCTTGTAGAATCGAAATTGGATATTTAATATAGACTCTGCGCGAAAATCGGAGCAAATGGGATTTTCCGGGAGCTTTTTGCAAAATTTCGGATGAGAATTTGGCGAAACGGACGGCGGATTTGGACTCAGCGCGCGAAAACGGTCAAAATGGTATATTCACTTTATTTTCGGCAAAAAGTTACTGTTCACGCCGGAACAGTAACTCCGGCCGCCGGAATTACTGTTCCGGCGACCGGCGAGCGGCGGCGGGCGGCGGCGCACGGCGGCGGGCAGCGGCGCAGCAGCGGGGCAGCGGCGGAGCGCGGCGCAGGCAGGCGCGGGCAGCGCGGGCAGGCGCGGGCAGGCACGGGCAGGGGGCGCTGGTGCGCGGTCCACGGCATGGCGTGCACCGGGTGCACCGACTTTTTCCCGTGCCACGTGGCAGCTCCTGAGTGGCTGGCCGGCTTCTAGAAGGCGTGTGGGAGGGTGACACGTGGCGCACCCGGATTGGCTGACATCTTCCGGAAAACCCGGAGCGCGGAGCAACCACGTGCACCACGTGGCCACGTGGCGAATTTCCATTGGGCCTGCACAGGCTGTTCCCTGTTTTGTGGACACGTGGCGCGTTTTGGTTGGCCCGTTTCGGTGTTTCCTGTTCGGATCCGGATCCCGTGTGGGAATATTCCCTTTTGGCCCACTATATAAGAAGTCCCCCACCCCCTCTCTTCCCACCTCGTTTTGCGCGCCGAAGAGAGAGAATCAGAGAAAGTGTTCTATACAAAAGTTTTTCCTCTCTCTCTCCTCTCTCTCTCTCTACAATCTCAGAATTTTAGGAGTTACAGATAGTGAGTTATCTGCGACGCGGCGCACTGCGACGATTTTCTTTTTAGGCCCATTTCCCGTCGCAGTTCCGTCGAAAATTCACTGCGGGCTAACCGGGTGGAATTTTTGGACGATTTTTGCGGCAGCGCGACCGTAAGAGGTAGGGCTTCGATTTCCCTGTTGATCATTTTGCTCCGTTTCGTACTTTTGGCACGATTCCCAAGTCCTCTTTGACCCCCCTTTTTGCTGTGGTAATTTTTGGACAGCACCGACTTCTCCGATTTTTATCTTGGCGTAGGAGCATCAGATCGAGGCGTTTAAGAGTCGATTTTGATCTACTCTTCGCGAGGAACGCAACCGTGATTTTTCTGGGATTTTAGGAGCTCATTTTAGAGGTGAAAAATTCCTCTTTTCCCGTGCTGTCTGAAAAACAGCAAATAATGTACTTTTTGGGATTTGTATTTATACCGGGAGCATTGATTTGCAGGATTTGAGGACTGTGGACAACCAGGAGACTACCTGGGGTGTTGTTTGAGCTGTTCGAGGTGGGCGGTTGTTGCTTACCTCATTTTTGACAAGCTCACTGGGATTACTAGAAATCCCCTAAAATATGACAATTAATGAGAACCATTGGGACAACTAACAGGACTACTAACAGGACAACTAACAGGACAATTAATGAGAACCATTGGGACAAATTAATATGACAAATGACAAGGACCACTGGGACAAACTCCCCTAAAACTTAATATAACCCCACAAAAGATATGATGACTTATATTGGGACACTGTGATTGAGAAAAAGGCTATGATCTCGCATGCAATGACTTTTATTCAGTAAATCAATTGTTTTAAACCTTTGACACTACTTTACAACTTTTAAAAATAAAGACAGTTGCATGCATGCCCGGACATCAGGTAAGGCCACTATTCATTGCTACACTATCATATTGGGATTTGAACATGTTTCATTGTTGTCCTTTGCATTCATATGTTGTTGCTCAAGTGTGAGTGTCACGCCCCGAGTCCGCCAATTTGTACGGTTCGGGCACGCCAACAGACCCGCCAATCGGGTAAAACCTTTTTCTACCCGAAAGGAACGGTAACATCCATAATAACACAACAAGTGTGTGCGGAAGCTCAATATCAGAGTACTAAAAATCACTATAAATTTAAACTTTCATTTAATAACAACCAGTTTAAGCGGAAATGAAAGCATACAAGAGTGAACCATAAATTAAACTTATTACACTTTACATTTCTGAACTTGCAAATAAAATTATTACATTTCCTTTACATAATTCCTCACCATACAAGGTTCACTCAAGAAATATATAGAAAGGGATACCTCTGCTAGACCCTCTAGGTCACTATGCTGCTGGGCCCTTGCCCCTGTCGTATGCCTCGCTGTCGTCTGCATCTGATCCGTCTCAACCGCTGCATCCATTCCCGAACCTGTGGGGGGGAGTCACCCAAGGGGTGTGAGAACTTACGAGCGAGTTCCCAGTGGGTTCAACCACCGAGAGAAAGTGTCCTACACCACTTGGTCCAATGGAAGCAATAATAATAGTGTGCTAGGAAACTAAAATCCTCAACATCAATATGCAGCTATGCAATAATATATCACTACACTATCTGTGTACAACTATCGACCCAGCACTACTCTGTCTAGCCACACTAGGCTGCTAAGCACCAACTCGGCCACTATGCCGCTGTATACTGGGTTCAACTAACCCGGCCACCCTGGCCACTCTATTTTTCTTTATTCTTTAGATTCTGGTGCTTTAGTTCAAGTTAACCCTTGGAAATTCTTATCCAACGGGCCCGAGCCCGGTAGTCCTGCTACCATAAGATAAGATTTCTAAGGTTGCCGATAACACTCGCAAGTGTTACCCCGTCCTGCCGGGGGGACTTGTCATACGGGACACTGCCCGATAGGGTCACTGCCCAACTCTGACAAGAGTACTCTATCTACCAGTCATACGGGTCGCTGCCCGGGAGAGGGACCCTGTCCAACTCCTGACCGTTGTACGTTCGCCCCCGGAGGTACGCCCGTTTTATCTTTAATTTTTCTTTCTTTTCTTTTTTTTTCTTTCTCTTTTATTTTAGTTCTTAGCCTCTTTGCTTTTGAACACTTGCTTTCCTTTCTTATTCGAGCTTATAGCTCCCATCTTGCCACTGGCAATTCACTTTCTCTTTTCTTCGAGCATTTAGCTCCTTGCTTTCACTTTTAGCCCTTCGAAAGTACCTCGTCCGACGGGTCACTGCCCAGGGAGTCCTGCTCCACTTGACGAGTCTCAAATTCGAAGGCGTCATTAATATTCTCTTTATTCTCTTTATCTTAAGCAATTTGCTTGCTTGCTTTTAACCAATTTTTAGCTCTATTTGAGCAATTTGATTGTCTTGCTTATTAATCACTTTTTCATCTCTTACCCAGGTCTTGCCATAAGGGTAACTAGAGAGTCTCATGGACTCTTAAACATTTCTCTTTTATTTCTTTAACTCAAATTGAAGTTAAAGTTATTATCCATTTGCCCAGACACCCTATGACCTTCTAGGGTTATATTTGATCAGCTTATTAACCTTGGGATCTTATCCCACTTTTCTGATTCCTCATTGAATCCTAGAGTTAACTTAACTCTATTTTCCTGCTTCACTATTAACTTAGAGTTACACTGACTCTAATTTCATGTTCCACTGTTATCTTAGAATTACATTGACTCTACTTTTCTGTTTTCCCTTTCATATCTCCACACTTGATCCACCTTTTCCATCCTCCTGATTCCTTACTGAATCCTAGAGTCAACTTGACTCTATTTTCCTGTCTGTGAGTTTAAACTCTTCTAGCTCAACTTAGGTTCCCTTTACCTAAGTCCCATGTCATACTTGTCCTAGAGTTCCATGACTCTATGCTGACCTCTAGTTCACCTTAGGTTTCCTTTACCTAAGTTCCATGTCATACTCATCCTAGAGTTCCTTGACTCTATGTTGAACACTAGTTCTCCTTAGGTTTCCTTAACCTAAGTTCCATGTCATACTCATCCTAGAGTTCCTTGACTCTATGTTGATCACTCTATCCAGTGTCCTTAGGTTATCACCTAAGACCATGCCACTCATCCTTCCTAGGATAACTCCTAAGTTGATGTCACTCGTCAAACCCCTAAACTAGGTTTTCTCCTAGTCTTACTACCAACAAGTTCTGTTCCCTTATATCACATGATTCCTAGGGTTGTACCCTAACATGATCACAGTCATCAAGTAATTACTCATTTCTACGCATGCAATTATTTTCATATCCATCATAAAATAATATTTATCCTCTAAGTCCTTTTTGCACATGAAAATGAATTATCTCCTTTTGGCAACTGACAGTTGCATTTATCATCTGTGTCCATCTACACATACAAATTTATCCCCTATTGTGGATAAATCATAAATATCACTTTTCCTCTAAATTTCTCTACACATGCACATATATCATCTGTTATTGGCAACCAACAGTTGCTCTTTTCATCTGTGTTCCTCTAAACATGCAATCTTATTCATAATTGCCTAACGCCTCTAACAGGCTACTATCATGCTTCTAATCGAAAAGCAAAGGAGCAAGGGGAGAGGTCACCCAATTTCGGCAGAATTCCCCACCTTGTAGTGTACCCAATTGCTTGTAGACACTTGCAATTGGTCTCCGCGCGATTCCAGTTGTCTCCTCGAGCTTGCACGCAAAACGATGCATTTCTCTCGAGTCTGCACGCAAAACGGTGCACGTCCACCAAACCTGCACGCAAAACGATGCACGTCACTAAAAACCCGCACGCAAAACGGTGCGCGTCATTTTAGTCTGCACGCAAAACGGTGCGCGTTAAATCAACCTGCACGCAAAACGGTGCACGTACCTCAAATCTGCACGTAAAACGGTGCACGTTTAACTGTAGGGTTGCACGCAAAACGGTGCACATTTTTTCTAGCCCTGCACGCAAATCGATGCAAAATATTAGACTTTGCACGTAAAACGGTGCGCGATAACACAAGTTGCGCGCGAAACGGAGCACATACCTCGGTTTGGCACGCAAAACGGTATATTTTTTTTTTTACAAACTGGCACGCAAAACGGTGCGCGCCCAAAATGCCTGCGACAGTCCGCGCAGCAAAACGGCACAGTAGAACTCGATCCCTAACACGCAAAACGGTATGGGGTCAAATCTTTCTCTAAAAAAGAAATTTAACTGTGCCAAAAATACCGCAAAATAATGTGCAGGGCTTACCTCGTAAGTCGCGCCATTCCATCTCACAAAATTTTCTCCTCTTTTTTTTTCTTTCTCTCTCTCTCAGCTCGGTCGGAGAAGAAAGGAAAAAGGGGAAAAATGGAGGTGCGGGGAGGAAGAAGAAGAAGAAAAGGAGGGAGAGAGAGAAGGGTGGTCCACGGACCACCGGTCTACGGTGCACCCACCGGTCTACAAGACCAAGCCGGGTGCACCCGGTCCAGGCACGCACGCGCACCTGGCGCCCCCTGTTGACCCGCGCCCAAGTGCGCTCCAGCTGTGCGCCTCGCACAGCGCGCCGCGCATCTTGGAAATCCGTTTTCGTCCCGTTTTCTGTTCATTTTTCGTCCGTTTCCGTCCAAATTTGACAGGCAGCTTCGTTTCAGCCTAATTTACCACAGAAAATTTTAAATTTTCAGTTTGGGCCATTTCTGGGCCACCAAAAGCCTCGCTGTATTTAGAGTCATTGGCGGACCCCGTTCTCACAATCCGGGTATCCTATCAACCCGAAATTTTTACTGTGACCTTAAAACATAATTACGAAGCTCCCCAAATTTTCTCAGAATTTTTCGACACTGTTGGCGGAGCCCCTTTTTACTATCGGGTATCCGATCAACGCGAAACTTTTTCTGTGGTCTTAAAACATATTTACGGGGCTCCCGTAATTTTCTCGGAATTTTCCGACACTGTGAATTTTCCACTAAAAATCTGGGCCCCATTTCTCCAATAAATTTTTAGATCTCTCCATTTTAACCCGAATTGGGCCCAACTCGCGTCCAAATGTTCCTTACTTCCCCAACTTTCATAACACTAGTATTTCATACCACCTTTATTTACATTTATTTATGTGCCGAAAATTCGGTACATTACAGTGAGCAGGGGTTTGGGATAGTGTAGCCAAGGTTGTGCTAGATTGTGGACTTGTGGGGTATTCCGGTGACCGCGGACAGTAGGCGGTTGACCAGATGTTTATCCTTGCATCAGATTGGGGTTGAGTTTGGTTTATTTATTGCATCAGTTGGGGATTGGGTTTCTATAGTGGATGGAGTTTCCCACTTTGATCATGGTTATGATCCAGTCCTGCTATATTGAGACATGTGCTACAGAGATACTTGTGATACTGATGACAGAGATATTTTACTCGTGTGGGTCGCTCCCCTCGAGTGCCACTCCGGAGGTGTGCTTTCTCGGACCCAGCCGTGTGAGCCGGTCTGATACTTATGTTGGGATGCGAGCCGTGTGAGCCGATCCCGCGGTTTCGAGCCGTGTGTGCAGATTCCGCTGAGCAGGCAGTACCAGTTGTTTCTGGTGACTAGATTGGGTTTATTTGGACAGATACTATTTCTGATGCATGCATACAGTTTTGACAGCATAAGAGTGGTAGTTTTCCTGTTTCAGCATCTTATGTATCTTACCACTTTCCCTTTTCCCTTTTGCCTCTAGTAGTCCTAGTGGGTGCGTCAGAGTTGAGGTTTTTTACCCACTAGGGGAGGCTGCTGGTTTATCTGGTAGTTCTCACCCCCATTGTTGTTTTCTGTTTCTTTCTTCTCCTTTATTTTGCAGAGTCATCTGCAGGAGCTGCTAGGCCATCGGCAGCTGATCGAGGTAAGGGGATCGCTGAATAGATAGATCTCCTGTGAGGCTGAGAGCTATTAGACAGATATTGTACCCTTCACTCAGACTGTGATATTCTCCTTTTATTTTGGGTCTGGCTTCCGCCAGCTGGTTGTACTATTTTAGTGAGCTGGGAGATTATTGTATATATTACAGCTTGTACCTTATTTTCAGTCTGAGATACTATGTGGCTCTTCTATTTCAGCTCTGTATTATGCTCTTGTTGTACATTTTATACCAGAGCAGGTGACCAGCGCTTCGTGTACGCGGGAAATCCCATGTGCACGGCGGATCTGTAGACGGGCCCGGGTCCTGATTTGCACCCGGGGCGTGACAGTCATGGTCCACGGAAGTTATCATTGGTGTACGGTGGACCGGTTGGGGACACGTGGCAGGGTGTGATTGGCGCGGTGTGGTGCGCTCGGTCCACGGACTAGCTACACTGCCTCGGGGTGCGTGCGTGCAGGCGGTGCAGGCGGCGCGCACATGCGCGTGCCGGGCGCGCGTTGACCAGTCGGCGGCGCCACGCGTCGCGTCCGGAGAGGGCCACGTGTCGCCCGCGCAGTGGCCATTTCCGCTGTCCGCTGTTATGTGGGCTACGTGGAGGCCCGTGGTGGATTCGGGCCTGCACAGTGTTGGGCCGGGCCCAACACTGTAGCAGCCCGGAAATCCCCTGCGCCCGAAAGTTGGACATATAGGGAATTTTGAGATTTGTTTTTTTTGGGGCTATTTAAGCAAATCCGAGCCTTCCTCTTTCCCCTTTTTCCACCATTTCCGAGCCTCAAACCGACTTGAGGTCTACAGCAAAGTTGATCCCCACCCTGTACTGCATCCATCTGCAGAGTTTGGAGATTTTTGGTGGCACGCTTATCGAGGTTTCCATTTTTGCGGCGCGGCGCGACGCCCGTCCATTTGTGTTCCCCTTCGTGCACGAGCTCCCCTGGCCTACTCCGACCTCCTTTTTAGGTGATTCTTGCGCCGTTGGATCCGCGACAGACAGATCTACGATCTTGGTACTTTCTACTTCCCCTAGTTTCGCGCTTTTCGAGGAGTTTTTCCATGCTTACTGGGACCCCTTTTTCTGATGGAATTTCTGGACAGCGACACCTTACCGGATTTTTATCTTCGTAACCGTGCATCGGTTGGAGACGTGCTTTTACACTTTTTTCATCTACTCGACGCGAGGATCATCATCGTATTTTTATTGGATTTTTTTGAGGCTTACTCGGAGGTAGATTTTTCTCCCTTTATCAGTGTGTGGAAATACAGATGTATGATTGTGTGTTTGTGAGCGCCCTGTGTTGTGGAATTTGTAACTCGGCCTACGGGGCTCGAAATTTGACGTGCAGGTACTCGTTTCGAAGGTATCGACGCGAGGAACGTGACAGTATTTTTGTTGGATTTTTTTGAGTCTATTCTGTAGGTGAAAATTGCACATCTTTGAGGATGTTTCTCGCAGATTGTGTATACTTGGAATATTTTGGATTAAGTGTAATGTTGGACCTTATTAATGTACCCAGGGGTGTTTGCAAGTGTCGCTGGACCTGTTGGATTTGGAGACTTTGATTTTGGGGTATTTTCAGCTGTTCGGAGCCGAGGCTTGCGCAACTTATACCGAGGGAGCAGTTTTAGCAGATTTTGGACTGAGAGCGTCTACACTCTTCACCGACCTCAGGTTTGTCTTAGTTTGAGCATTTCAGGTGGGTAAGCTTAACTTGGTAACCGTATAGGATTTTTATATATCATGGTGAATGTAAGCGCACATGTGGGGATATCACCCCTCTATGGTTGATAACAGGCATGTTGTTGTACAACCGACACGAGCGAGAGGTAAGCAAGGAATGACCTGTTTGGGTGAAATTGGTGTACCATAGTAGGAATATTTTAGCATGCTTTACTAATAATTGTTTCACCCCCCTTTTATTGTTTCTGAGGACAAAGCATGCTTGCATGGATATGTAGTTAGGCCATCTTTTACTGCTGCACTACTTTTGGAACTTGACTTAGGAGAAACCATGCTATCTTTTTCTCCTTCTTTGTTAGTCAGGTGGTCTGTGTTGCACCGGTTCGAGCAGGGGTTCTGGGTAGTGTAGTCGGGACTTGGTGTCCGGGACAGGTTGGATTAGTTGTGGGGCTTTGCGGCAACCGCGGATACTGGGCGGTTGACCGGATATTTATTTATGCGCCAGATTGGGTATCTGATTTCTCTAGTGGATAGAGTTTCCCACTATTTGAGGATTTCTGCATCTGATTGAGGACCAAGGCTTTCTTTAGTGGTTGGGCTTTCCCACTTTGATCAGAGTCATGATCCAGTCCTGCTGATTTATGATACTTGTTACTGAGGCACTTTACTCGTGTGGGTCGCTCCCCTCGAGTGCCACTCCGGAGTGTGCGATTTACAGACTTCGAGTCCTTGAGACTCTCATCCCCTATCGGTGTTATGCGTAGGCTGGCATACCCGATTTGGCAGGCACAGCAGGCAGTGCCAGTTTTACTGGTGGCATTAGATTGGGTTTATTACAGACACTTGCTTTATAGTTGCACTCGTGTCAGGGGGACCGAGTGGAGTTTAGTAGCTGTGTTTAGACCAGTGCTAGTGTTGTTGGGAACCGTTTGGGGTTACGGTGGGCCCAGGGTCATTGTGAGTTGTTGACCAGGCAAGGCAGGCATAGCAGGCATAGGCAGGCTTAGCAGGCACGGCAGGCATAGGCAGGCATGGCAGGCATAGGCAGGCATAAGCAGGCACGGCAGGCATAGGCAGGCATGGCAGGCATAGGCAGGCATAGGCAGGCATGGCAGGCTTAGCAGGCATGGCAGGCATAGGCAGGCATGGCAGGCATAGGCAGGCATAGGCAGGCAGGGCAGGCTTAGCAGGCATGGCAGGCATAGGCAGGCATGGCAGGCATATGCAGGCTTGGCAAGCATGGCAGGCATGGCAGGCATAGGCAGGCTTAGCAGGCATTGAGGCTTGATAGCTGTTGAGAGTCTCCAGCTTCCTTCTTTTTCAGTCTTTACGGCTTTGGTTAGCTTTTTGTATTTTGAGGACTTAGTGGGCAGACCGTCAGGTCTGGCGGTGGTACCCACTGAGAACTCCCTTTTTGGTGTAGTTCTCACACCCTCTGGGGGTTTTCCCCCTCTTTTTCTTTCCTCTCCTCTGTTTTGCAGAGTCCTAGCGGATGTTGCTGATTCTGCGATTGTTGATCGAGGCGAGAGAGTCGCGAGATAGGTCCCTACCCGTCGTTGGAGAGTAGCGGTACCCCTTCAGAGGAGATCTACAGCAGATTAGTTGTTTTACTTTTCCCTCTTTTGAGAGACTGTTGTAGTGAGGACATATTATGTACCGAGAGACTGTACACTGTTGTATTTATTGGAGATACCTCCCGGTTGAGTCCAGAGCTTGTACATGAGGATATTGTATGATTATCATTTTTGGGAGGCAGACTTATTGTATTTTTCCAGTTGTACAGTGACTGATTTTAGTTATACAGCAGATCTTTTATTTATAGCTCTGATATTTTGTATAGTTGTAGTACTTTTCTTGCAGGTAGGACGCTTCGCTTATGCAGGTTGGCATAGGTGGCGGATCTTTTGGCGAGCCCGGGTCGCAGTTTCGACCCCGGGGCGTGACACATCCTCCCTTCCGCCTTTCGTAAACTTAGCACAAGACAGACATGCACACACAAGTACGACAAAACAATACGACTACACTAGCACCAAACCCGAGCTAAACCGAGAACAAGTTCTCATCAATCCCGCACTCTCGAGTGTCTAAGACTCAGATTATCCCATAGGTCAACCGTATGTGAATTGTACTTAGTGGATGCTGGACACTTATTCCAATAAAAACTGTGGTTGATGCTATTTTGCTCTGATACTGGCACGCCCCGAGGTCAAAACTGGGACCCGGGCCCGCCAACAGATCCGCCGTCTATACAAAACCCCGCATAGGCGAAGCGTCCTACCTGCAAGAAAAGGGACTACAACTAAACAGATATCAGAGCTATAAAATAAAAGTGCTGTAAAACTAAAACCAACCATCTGTACAACTGGAATAATGATACAATATCCATCTCCCATAAATGATAATCATACAATATCCTCAAATACAATAAACCAGAACTCAATAGGGAGGTAACCTGAAATAATATATTAGTGTACAGGCTCTCAGTACAAGTCAGATCCTCACAATACAATGATCTCTCAAAAGTGGAAAAATAAATAATCTACTGACTGTACTCAGGATCTCCAATGTAGGGGTGATGCTACTCTCCACAGACGGGTAGGGATCTAGCTCGCGACTCCCTCGCCTCGCACAGCAACCGCAGAATCAGCAACATCCGCTAAGACTTTGCAAAACATAGGAGAGAAAAGAAAAAGGAGGGGGAAAACCCCCAATGGGTATGAGAACTACACGAAAAGGGAGTTCTCAGTAGGTACCACCGCCAGGCCCGACGATCTGCCAACTAAGTCCACTAGAGGCATAAAATGACAATGCAGTAAAAACTGAATAAGAAAGCTGAAGGTACGATGTAGTGGCCCAGGTTCCCATGCAATCTTTTTTTTCGGTGAATCCACTGTTAGAACACCTGGTGATGGTGTATCTGGCCCATAGTGCATCAAAGGGATGCCACAGATGGACCCTGTGTGATATCTTTAGCTGTTTGGGCCTTCGGCTACATTTGCTGAAATTTAGAAAAGGTTTTGCCCAAACAGAGGTTGGAATTGGATTCAGCACGGAAAAATGCTTGAAAACAGCTATTTGATTGTTTGATTCTGAGCCCGGATGCCCAAAAACGGACTCCCAAAAGTTTTTATTGGCTTTTGGTGCATGGGAGGGGCCGTGGACCGCCGGCATGCCACGTGGCGGCCTGTCATTGGCCGGTTTTCAGCGCTCGGTCCACAGAGCGTCGCGGCTGGGTGCACAGACCCGGCGCACGGACACGTGGCGCCGCCTGATTGGCGGGCTCAAGATGCTCGGTCTACTGAACGGGCGCGGCGGTGCATGGACCAGGGCGGGGGACGCATGGTAGCCTCCGGTTGGTCGGTGCACGCGGCGCGGTCCACAGAATCCCGAAGTAGGGTGCGTGGACCGGGTGTAGGGGACACGTGTCACCATTTGTGTCACGCCCCGGGGTCGAAACTGCGACCCGGGCTCGCTAACAGATCCGCCATCTGTACGAAAACTGCCGTACAGACGAAGCGTCTAACCTGCAAAGAAAGTCTATAGCTAACAGATATCAGAGCAAAAGTAACTAAGAACTAGAAAAAAGAAACTGAACAACTGTATACAAGTGCAATCCAAAATATAGCAGTAACTAAAAATATACAACATACTCTCACAGTCTCTCTCTATACAAATGTCCAGTACAAAAGGAGACTCCCAAAAGGTACTACTATCTCTGTGCTATATCGACTCGGGTAGGGACTAGCTGGCCACGCCCTTACCTCGATCAGAAGACTCCGCACGGGTAGGAGTCAGAACCGCCGCCTCAGGAGTACCTGCACCACAGCGGGTGTGAGAACTACTGCAAAAGGTAGTTCTCAGTGGGTACCGTCCTCAAAGCACACGGTATGCCCACTAAGTCCACCAAAACACGGTAAGGTAAACAGATAGATAGGTAGATAGATAAGGAAAGCAGTAAATCTATCACTAAAATGCTCAAGAAATAAGTACTATGAATCATGCAATGCACCTCGCCCACATAAGTAACCCAATCTCCATGACTGTCCATTTTGGACCAGTCAAGCAAACCTGCGCTCGCCTACTGCCACTACGCCCAAACAGGACTTGGTCTTACGTAGGGGTGTCCCTCTAGGACCATCTCAGTAACCTCATCGCAGCCTCGTCAGGCGCGGCAACATCATCGCATCCGGAGCGTAGCTCGCGGGGAGCGACCCCGCGAACTCAAGTATCTCAAGTATCACATAACTGGCACAAGATGCCAGGCTCAGCAGGCTAAAGTCCGCGATCAAAAAGATCGGAAAGAGTAAACAGATATCTCACACTCATGTCGACAGTCGGAGGAATCTCCACGACTCAATCTGTAGTGCTCACAAGAACCCCCAAGGTCCTAAGTAACTCTAACCCTCCAGTAAAAGCTCTGGCACCCAAAGGATTTTTAAGACCATTTTTAACTTTCCTGTTTTTCCAAGAAAAGATTTTCTGACTAAATAAATATGTTTCAGGTGCCCTGACTAAAGTCGCTAGACATGTGGTTGATAAAGCAGAGTTAGAAGTTTACAGCGAACGAACCGGGTTCTAAAAAGATAAGTACCAACCTTTGGAGAACATACAGATACAATAGAAACTGTAAATACCGGAGTTTTTGCATGATCACTGTGTTTCTTAAGCTTTAGAGGGCATCCCGCGATTTTTGGAAGCCAAATCCAACCCACCTGTGGTCTACCACCAGACCGCGCGTCGACAGATGCCTCGAAGTAAGCCCGCGGCTCCGGAGCGAGGAAAGCACTCACACGGCTTCGACGGAAGCTAAAACTGCTCTAGAAGCTGCCTGGAAGGTAGCAATCGCAAAACAGTCAAGAAAAGTCCAACCCAAGTATTCAGTGGTGAATACGGCGAAAAACAGCTCCGTCGGCGAAAATCGGCGAAAAACAGCCTCCGACGGCGAAAATCAGCGAAAAACAGCTCCGTCGGCGAAAATCGGCGAAAAAACAGCTCCGACGGCGAAAAAAACGGCGAAAAACAGCCTCCGACGGCGAAAAAACGGCGAAAAACAGCTCCGTCGGCGAAAATCGGCGAAAAACAGCCTCCGACGGCGAAAAACGGCGAAAAACAGCCTCCGACGGCGAAAAAAACGGCGAAAAACAGCTCCGTCGGCGAAAATCGGCGAAAAACAGCCTCCGACGACGCGAAAAACGGCGAAAAAACAGCTCCGTCGACGTCCGGGGCACGCCGAACGGCGGAAAACAGAGTCGACACGCAAAACGAGGCAACGTCGACGTCCCGGGGCACGCCAAACGAAGAAGACGGAGGCCGGGCGATCCCCGGAACCAACCGCGAGGAGCGGGGGCCCGCCGCGCGGCGTCGGAGTGCGCCGCGCGGCGCCCCTGCGGCGCTGCGCGCGGCGCCCAGCGGCGCTGCGCGCAGCGCCCAGCGCCGCTGCGCGCAGCGCGCGGCGGTGCTGCGCGCAGCGCGCAGCAGTGCTCGCGCGCCCGCGCGCGGCCCGCCGCGCGCGCGGCCCGCTGCGCGCAGCGCCCAGCGCTGCGCGCAGCGGTGCGCGCCCGCGCGGCGCGCGCGCGCGCCCGCGGGCCCGCGCACGGCCCGCAAGGCCCACGCGCGGCCCGGGGTCCCCGCGCGTGCGGCCCTGCCGCGCGCGTCCGCGCACGCGGCCATGCCGCGCGCGCCCGCGCGCGCCCGCCGCGCGCGCCCGCGCGCGCGCCCGCGTGCCGCGTGCGGCGGCCTGCGACGACAAAAATCAAAAAAAATTTAAAAAAAATCAGAAAAATTCCAGAAAATTTAGAAACCTTTTTCTAGCTCCAAAAAAAACATATCTCTCAAAAATTTCCCTTTTTGCACTTAAAAAATCAAAAAAGTCCCTTTTGATGCTTTAACTCAATTTCACCAAAATCCCCAACTTCAAGTACAAAATCCAAATGAAATCCAAGATTCCAAAAATATTTTCATGCATTTTCCCTAAAAATCCAACAACTCAAATCCAAAAACTCAATTAACAAAAACAAGCTCAAGAGCCCATTTTAATTCATTAAGCAAGCTAAAACAATTTAAATAAACAAAATACCTCAATCCGAAGAATCCCCAAACTCTTCTCCTTCCTTCTCCTTCCTCTTCTCTTTTCTTTCTTCCTTCTCTCTTGTTTCTTTCTTTCTTGTTTTTTTTCCTGCTTCGTGGAAGCTACAGAGGGAGAGGGGAAGGTGGTAGGTGAAGGTGGTGAGCTTATCTCACCAAAGGGTGTGGTCACCACCCTTTAGCAAGCCCCAGTCAACTCTTAATTAAGTTAAGCTTAATTAAATGCTAATCAACAAGTAAGCTAAGTTTAGAAAAAAACAAAAACAACAACAAATAATTACCTTCAATTCCAAAATCCCTCACATGAACACTGCCACCAACAAAGTGAAAGAAAATTAATTAACACACTATTCAAAATAATATTAAAATAATGCAAAAAGCCCAACTCCAACTCACTTTTTGCCATCGGGCCTTCCGCCGCCGCCCGGAACCACCCGAACGCCGCTGTAAATCAAAAATACACGCGCTCACGCCTTTTTCCAGTCGAAAAGCTCGTCGGTGGAGTCGGTAAGCCCAGTCGAAGAACCGGTATACTACACTCTCCCCCCCTTCAAACGGTTTCGTCCTCGAAACCCAAAAAGCTCCAAACTCAGGTGGGAAGGTCAAATAAATGGGGGTAGGCAGTCCTCATCTCATCCTCAGGCTCCCATGTAGCCTCTCTCTCATCATGGTGGCTCCACAATACCTTCACAAAAGGTATAACCCGATTCCTTAATTCTCTCGTTTCACGAGCGAGAATTCGAATCGGGCGCTCCTGAAAATGCAGCTCCTCATCCAGCTCTAAGGTAGTGAAGTCCACAATGTGTGAGGGATCATAAACATATCGCCTCAAAACGGATACATGGAAAACATCATGAGTACCAGCTAACCGCGGCGGTAAGGCAACCCGATAAGCAACCGGCCCGATGCGCTCAAGAATCTCAAAAGGTCCAACAAAACGCGGGCTCAGCTTCCCGCGCACTCCAAAACGTCGAATCCCTCGGGTGGGCGAGACTTTCAGAAACACATGATCTCCAACCTGAAATTCTAAGTCTCGCCTCCTCCTGTCGGCGTAGCTCCTCTGCCGGCTCTGTGCAGTCTCTAAGTGGCGCCGAATAACTTTAACTTTTTCCTCAGCTTCAAGAAGCAAGTCAGGCCCCAAAGTTTTCCTTTCACCCACGTCACTCCAACACAAAGGCGATCGACATTTCCTACCATACAATGCTTCATAAGGCGCCATCTGGATGCTCGCCTGGAAGCTATTGTTATAGGCAAACTCTGCTAGTCTCAAATGCCGATCCCAGCTACCGCTAAAGCTCAAAACACAAGCCCTCAACATGTCCTCCAGGGTCTGAATAGTCCGCTCGGACTGTCCGTCGGTCTGTGGGTGAAAGGCAGTGCTGAACTGAAGCTGGGTCCCCAAAGCGGTCTGCAAACTCTTCCAGAACTCTGAAGTGAACCTCGGATCCCTGTCAGACACAATCGAAGCAGGCACCCCATGAAGCCTCACAATCTCGTCCAAATACAGTTGTGCTAACTTCTCCAAGGCCCAACTGGTCTGAATCGGCAAAAAGTGAGCCGATTTGGTCAAACGGTCCACTATCACCCAAATAGCGTCAGCTCCACCCTGAGTCCTCGGCAGTCCCACAATGAAGTCCATGGTGACATGATCCCATTTCCACATGGGTATTGGAAGGCTCTGTAACTTGCCAGCTGGAACCTGGTGTTCAGCCTTAACTTGCTGGCAAGTTAAGCAATGGGCTACAAACCTCCCAATATCCCTCTTCATACCTTGCCACCAGAACTGTGCCCTCAAATCTCTATACATCTTTGTCCCCCCGGGGTGAAGGGTGTAAGGTGTATAGTGAGCCTCCCTAAGGATCAGCTCTCTAATATCTGAGTCCACGGGCACACACAAGCGGTCCCTGTACCTAAGTACTCCCGCTGCATCCACAGAAAAGTCCCCGCCCTGACCATGCTGCACCTGGTCCCTGATCCTCTCAAGATAGGGGTCCCCACTCTGCTTCTCTCTGATCCTATCCAGTAGAGTGGGCTGCAAGACCATGGACATAAGTCTTGCAGAAACCCCCGGGGACACAACCTCAATATCCAGTCTCCTAAGCTGCTCTCTGAGTGGCCTCTGCTGGGTAATCAGTAAGCTCAAGGACTGCCCTGCTCGTCTGCTCAAAGCATCTGCGACCACGTTGGCTTTGCCGGGATGGTACTGAATACTCAAGTCATAATCTTTTAGCAACTCAAGCCATCGGCGTTGCCTCAAATTGAGCTCTTTCTGGGTGAATAAATACTTCAAACTCTGGTGGTCGGTGAAGATCTCACAGCGCTCGCCGTACAAATAATGTCGCCAAAGCTTCAAAGCAAAGACCACAGCGGCAAGCTCCAAGTCATGCGTAGGGTAATTTCTCTCATAGTCCTTTAATTGGCGGGAAGCATAGGCAATTACCCTACCATGCTGCATCAAAACGCATCCAAGGCCGCTGTGGGAGGCATCACTGTAAACAACGAATCCCTCTCCCATGACTGGTAGTGCAAGGACTGGCGCTGAAATCAACCTCTGCTTCAACTCCTCGAAGCTCCTCTGACACTGATCTGTCCAAACAAATTTCACTCCTTTCCTGGTCAATCTAGTGAGGGGGGTAGAGAGCTTCGCAAAGCCCTCTACAAACCGACGGTAGTAGCCCGCTAGGCCCAAAAAGCTCCTAATCTCCGTCACCGTCGTCGGTCTAGGCCAATCCCGAACTGAATCAATCTTCGTCGGGTCCACAGACACTCCTGCGGCTGAAACCAAATGGCCCAGAAAAGAAACCTCCCGAAGCCAGAAAGCACACTTCTTTAACTTGGCATACAACTCCTTCTCCCTCAGAAGTTGTAGTACCGTCCTCAAATGATCCTCGTGCTCAGAATCGCTTCGGGAGTAAATCAAGATGTCGTCGATGAAGACTACCACAAAACGATCCAAGTACGGCTTAAACACTCGGTTCATTAAATCCATAAATGCAGCAGGGGCATTTGTCAATCCAAAAGGTAACACTGTGAACTCATAATGCCCGTACCGAGTCCTAAACGCCGTCTTGGAAATATCCTCGGCCCTCACCTTCAGCTGGTGGTAACCGGACTGAAGATCTATCTTAGAGAAAACTGTAGCTCCCTGAAGCTGATCAAATAGATCATCAATCCGAGGAAGGGGATACTTGTTCTTGACGGTCACTTTATTCAACTCCCGATAGTCCACACAAAGCCTGAGTGATCCGTCCTTCTTTTTCACAAAAAGAATAGGTGCTCCCCACGGTGACACGCTCGGTCTAATGAATCCTCGATCCAGGAGATCCTGCAACTGAGCTTTAAGCTCCCTCAACTCTGCCGGGGCCATCCTGTAAGGCGCCTTAGAGATTGGTGTAGTTCCAGGGACTACATCAATCACGAACTCTATCTCTCGATCCGGCGGCATAGAGGATAACTCTGAGGGAAAAACATCCGGATACTCGCAGACAACAGGGATGTCTTCGAGTCCGGGCATCGCCGCAGGCGCCTCAACTACAGTAGCCAGAAAAGCAACGCAACCCCTACTCAACATCTGCCGGGCTCTGGCGGAAGAAACAGTCACTGCGAATAGCGAGCTCTGACATCCCCTGTAGACATACTCCTCCTGACCTGGCTCTCGTAGGGTCACGGTCCTCAATTTGCAATCGATAGTAGCATAGTACCGGGACAACCAGTTCATACCCAAGACCACATCAAAATCCTGGAGCTGTCGCAGAACTAAAAGATCAATGGGTAAAATCCAGGGTCCTAGCTGTACTGGACATGACCAACAACACTCAGCTACAAGCAGCACATGATCGGGGATCTGAACCTCTAGTGCACTAGACAAAGGCCCCATCTCAAACCCATGCGATGATGCAAATGTACTACTGATGAATGAATGAGATGCTCCAGTATCAAAAAGTGCTCGAGCACGAATAGAGGAGATACTGATAATACCTGCTACCACCTGATCGGCGGCTGAAGAGTCCTGGACCTGAGCGGCGTAGACTCGCCCGCTCGCTGGTGGTCGCCTCTCCGACTGACGAGAAGAAGTGGCACGATCTCCCTGAGTGAAACTCGGTGAAGCTCCTGCTACCTGCAAGGGCACAGGAGGAGTCGATGCAGTCGAAGGTGCTGATGCCCCAGCCCTCGGGCACGCCCACGCTAAGTGCCCCGGCTGCCCACACCGATAACATCGGCCCTGACGCTGGTCGCACTGCTGAGGTGCATGTGGCCCACCGCAAATCACACAATGATCTGAGCGTCTCTGCTGCTGTGACTGCTGCTGCTGCTGCTGCCTAGGCGGCCGATAACCTCCCGGCCTCTGTCTCCTCTGTGACCCGCGGCCCCGCGGCTGGAACTGTGACTGAGGTGGTCTCGGGGGCCTCGGTCTGCCCGATTGCCCAGAATCCTGCGGTGCTTGGCGTTTTTCCCCGGAGCTGGCCCCTGGCGCTCCGCCCCTCTCAGACATGATCACCTTGCCTCGAGAAACCCAACGAGCTCTCTCTATAGCTGCATCCAAAGTCGGGGAATGGTGTGAGTGAACGAGATGATAAATGTCCTGATGCAGTCCCCTCTCGAATAAGTCCACCCTCTGAGCCTCGTCGGGGGCAACATGCGGCACACTATGCAGCAATTTCTGGAACTCCCGAACATACTCCTGAAGGGGTCGGCTACCCTGCTGCAGACGTCGAAGATCCCCTTCTAGTTTCTGCTTTGCGCTCTCGGGAAAGTAGGCCCCGCGCAGCAAAGCCCGAAACTCAGGCCAAGTCAACAACTGAACTCCCGGCGGTCCCACTGGGCGAACTCGACGCCACCAAGTCTCGGCGTCCTTCTCCAAATAATGAGTCGCTATATGCACCTGATGTTCCTCCTTGATGAAAAGGTTTTCAAAAAGCTTCTCCATCGCTGCAATCCAATTCTCAACATCCCACGGCTCTAAACTCAGGCCTGAAAACCGCGGTGGGTGGAACTGACTGACATAAGCTAGCTTGTCGGTGAGCTCCCTCTGCTCTGCCTCCGTCAAAGGAGCAATCTGAGGTGAGGTCGATGAAGTCGCGACTGGAGGTGCAGCTGAAGATGTCCTCTGCTCAAGCATCCTCATCAACCGATCCACATTTTCTTGCTGGCACTTGGCTGCCTCCTCCTGGCGCCTAGCCGCCTCAGTCAATTGGGCTACCTGAGCCCGCAACTCTCGAACCTCTCCCTGATCAGCAGGTGGAGCCTCCTGCCGCTCAGGCTCCTCGTCTGCGGCTGGGTGAGCTCTCGTCGTCGCTCGACGTCTAGGAGGCATCGTCGATCCTACAATCAAAAATCAAACATTAGGACCAAGAATCGCTCAACCCAATCAGACGAGAGTCTATACATGTTACCTGTTCCAAAGTGTAATGTCGTCTGCAGCCGACATGACCCTTTAGAGAAATAACATGCAAAGTTACTTACCCCAATCCCTCTGGGGAAGTTACAACTCAATCATGACTCTCGATAAATAAAAGTCACGCCTCTCTCGATAGTCATCCTAATGTCCAACCAGAGTAGCCTAGGGTCTCTAAGTCCTCAATGACCTATTAACCTAGGCTCTGATACCACCTAAATCTGTCACGCCCCGGGGTCGAAACTGCGACCCGGGCTCGCTAACAGATCCGCCATCTGTACGAAAACTGCCGTACAGACGAAGCGTCTAACCTGCAAAGAAAGTCTATAGCTAACAGATATCAGAGCAAAAGTAACTAAGAACTAGAAAAAAGAAACTGAACAACTGTATACAAGTGCAATCCAAAATATAGCAGTAACTAAAAATATACAACATACTCTCACAGTCTCTCTCTATACAAATGTCCAGTACAAAAGGAGACTCCCAAAAGGTACTACTATCTCTGTGCTATATCGACTCGGGTAGGGACTAGCTGGCCACGCCCTTACCTCGATCAGAAGACTCCGCACGGGTAGGAGTCAGAACCGCCGCCTCAGGAGTACCTGCACCACAGCGGGTGTGAGAACTACTGCAAAAGGTAGTTCTCAGTGGGTACCGTCCTCAAAGCACACGGTATGCCCACTAAGTCCACCAAAACACGGTAAGGTAAACAGATAGATAGGTAGATAGATAAGGAAAGCAGTAAATCTATCACTAAAATGCTCAAGAAATAAGTACTATGAATCATGCAATGCACCTCGCCCACATAAGTAACCCAATCTCCATGACTGTCCATTTTGGACCAGTCAAGCAAACCTGCGCTCGCCTACTGCCACTACGCCCAAACAGGACTTGGTCTTACGTAGGGGTGTCCCTCTAGGACCATCTCAGTAACCTCATCGCAGCCTCGTCAGGCGCGGCAACATCATCGCATCCGGAGCGTAGCTCGCGGGGAGCGACCCCGCGAACTCAAGTATCTCAAGTATCACATAACTGGCACAAGATGCCAGGCTCAGCAGGCTAAAGTCCGCGATCAAAAAGATCGGAAAGAGTAAACAGATATCTCACACTCATGTCGACAGTCGGAGGAATCTCCACGACTCAATCTGTAGTGCTCACAAGAACCCCCAAGGTCCTAAGTAACTCTAACCCTCCAGTAAAAGCTCTGGCACCCAAAGGATTTTTAAGACCATTTTTAACTTTCCTGTTTTTCCAAGAAAAGATTTTCTGACTAAATAAATATGTTTCAGGTGCCCTGACTAAAGTCGCTAGGCATGTGGTTGATAAAGCAGAGTTAGAAGTTTACAGCGAACGATCCGGGTTCTAAAAAGATGAGTACCAACCTTTGGAGAACATACAGATACAATAGAAACTGTAAATACCGGAGTTTTTGCATGATCACTGTGTTTCTTAAGCTTTAGAGGGCATCCCGCGATTTTTGGAAGCCAAATCCAACCCACCTGTGGTCTACCACCAGACCGCGCGTCGACAGATGCCTCGAAGTAAGCCCGCGGCTCCGGAGCGAGGAAAGCACTCACACGGCTTCGACGGAAGCTAAAACTGCTCTAGAAGCTGCCTGGAAGGTAGCAATCGCAAAACAGTCAAGAAAAGTCCAACCCAAGTATTCAGTGGTGAATACGGCGAAAAACAGCTCCGTCGGCGAAAATCGGCGAAAAACAGCCTCCGACGGCGAAAATCAGCGAAAAACAGCTCCGTCGGCGAAAATCGGCGAAAAACAGCTCCGACGGCGAAAAACGGCGAAAAACAGCCTCCGACGGCGAAAAACGGCGAAAAACAGCTCCGTCGGCGAAAATCGGCGAAAAACAGCCTCCGACGGCGAAAAACGGCGAAAAACAGCCTCCAACGGCGAAAAACGGCGAAAAACAGCTCCGTCGGCGAAAATCGGCGAAAAACAGCCTCCGACGGCGAAAAACGGCGAAAAACAGCTCCGTCGACGTCCGGGGCACGCCGAACGGCGGAAAACAGAGTCGACACGCAAAACGAGGCAACGTCGACGTCCCGGGGCACGCCAAACGAAGAAGACGGAGGCCGGGCGATCCCCGGAACCAACCGCGAGGAGCGGGGGCCCGCCGCGCGGCGTCGGAGTGCGCCGCGCGGCGCCCCTGCGGCGCTGCGCGCGGCGCCCAGCGGCGCTGCGCGCAGCGCCCAGCGCCGCTGCGCGCAGCGCGCGGCGCCCAGCGGCGCTGCGCGCAGCGCCCAGCGCCGCTGCGCGCAGCGCGCGGCGGTGCTGCGCGCAGCGCGCAGCAGTGCTGCGCGCGCCCGCGCGCGGCCCGCCGCGCGCGCGGCCCGCTGCGCGCAGCGCCCAGCGCTGCGCGCAGCGGTGCGCGCCCGCGTGGGCGCACGCGCGCGCCCGCGGGCCCGCGCACGGCCCGCAAGGCCCACGAGCGGCCCGGGGGTCCCCGCGCGTGCGGCCCTGCCGCGCGCGTCCGCGCACGCGGCCATGCCGCGCGCGCCCGCGCGCGGCCCGGCCGCGCGCGCCCGCGCGCGCGGCCCGGCGGTGCCGCGTGCGGCGGCCTGCGACGACAAAAATCAAAAAAAATTTAAAAAAAAATCAGAAAAATTCCAGAAAATTTAGAAACCTTTTCCTAGCTCCAAAAAAAAACATATCTCTCAAAAATTTCCCTTTTTGCACTTAAAAAATCAAAAAAGTCCCTTTTGATGCTTTAACTCAATTTCACCAAAATCCCCAACTTCAAGTACAAAATCCAAATTGAAGGTCCAATATTCCCAAAAATATTTTCATGCATTTTCCCTAAAAATCCAACAATTCAAATCCAAAAACTCAATTAACAAAAACAATCTCAAGAGCCCATTTTAATTCATTAAGCAAGCTAAAACAATTTAAATAAACAAAATACCTCAATCCGAAGAATCCCCAAACTCTTCTCCTTCCTTCTCCTTCCTCTTCTCTTTTCTTTCTTCCTTCTCTCCTTGTTTCTTTCTTTCTTGTTTTTTTTTTCCTGCTTCGTGGAAGCTACAGAGGGAGAGGGGAAGGTGGTAGGTGAAGGTGGTGAGCTTATCTCACCAAAGGGGTGTGGTCACCACCCTTTAGCAAGCCCCAGTCAACTCTTAATTAAGTTAAGCTTAATTAAATGCTAATCAACAAGTAAGCTAAGTTTAGAAAAAAACAAAAACAACAACAAATAATTACCTTCAATTCCAAAATCCCTCACATGAACACTGCCACCAACAAAGTGAAAGAAAATTAATTAACACACTATTCAAAATAATATTAAAATAATGCAAAAAGCCCAACTCCAACTCACTTTTTGCCATCGGGCCTTCCGCCGCCGCCCGGAACCACCCGAACGCCGCTGTAAATCAAAAATACACGCGCTCACGCCTTTTTCCAGTCGAAAAGCTCGTCGGTGGAGTCGGTAAGCCCAGTCGAAGAACCGGTATACTACAATTTGATTCGCGGGCGCATCAGGCGCGGTGCACGGGAGTGATGGCCGGCGCCTCGGGGCGCGTGCGCGCGTGGGGGGGAGGCGGCGCGACCGGCGCTGGCGGGCGACCGGTCGGCGGGTCCCACGGGTTGGACACGTGGCGCCCGCGCATTGGTGGGCGCCAACCGCCATGTTGACCGAGTGGAGGCCACGTGGCTGCCCCTGAGTGGCCCGCGCAGCTGTTCGCTGTTCGCCGGACCATGTAGCGGCACCTGAACGATTCAGGCGTGCACAGTGTTGGGCCGGGCCCAACACTGTAGCCGCCCGAATCAATCGGGCGCCCGGAAATTTGGCCCAAAAGCCCAATTTCGTGTTTTTGAATTTTCTTTCGGGTTTGAGCCTATAAATAGGCCATTTGTGCACCGTTTTGAAGCTTTTCCCGAGCTCTCTGAACCTTGCATGTCACGCCCCGGGGTCGAAACTGCGACTCGGGCTCGCCAACAGATCCGCCACCTATGCCAAACCCGCATAGGCGAAGCGTCCTACCTGCAAGAAAAGTACTACAGCTAAACAGATATCAGAGCTATAAGTAAAAATCTGCTGTAAAACTAAAATCAACCGCTGTACAACTGGAAATAATACAATAATGTTCGTCGCCAAAAATGATAATCATACAATATCCTCACATACAAAACTCGTAGCTCAACAGGAAGGTATCTCAAATAAATACATCAGTGTACAGGCTCTCAATACATATCATAACCTCACTACATCAGTCTCTCAAAAGAGGAAAATAAAATAGCTAATCTACTGGAGCTCTCCTCTGAAGGGGTACCGCTACTCTCCAACGACGGGTAGGGATCTAGCTCGCGACTCTCTCGCCTCGATCAACAACCGCAGAATCAGCAACACCCGCTAAGACTCTGCAAAACAAAGGAGAGGAAGGAAAAAGGAGGGGGAAAACCCCAAAGGGTGTGAGAACTACACCAAAAGGGAGTTCTCAGTGGGTACCACCGCCAGACCCGACGGTCTGCCCACTAAGTCCTCAAGAGACATAAAATAACCAAGGCCGTTAGAACTGAACAAGAACGCTGATGACACTCAACAGCTACCGTGCCTCCATCTAAATGCTCAAGAGGGGAGAATCAAAGAATGGTATGCAACCACTAGCACATGAAGTGCACAATCGACGAGCTGACTGCCACATCTGGTCCAGTCAAACCTGCGCCCCACCTACAACCACCTCCTACTGCCGGGCAGGAATTACGTAGGGTGTCCAAACGGACTAACTCGCTATCGAGTAGTGGCTCATGCAGGCCATAGTCAAAATCCACGCTCTCTCTCAGAACGGATAGCCTCAAGATCACCAAACCTCTCGCACAACGGTCGATTAACTCACAACGACCTCGGGACCACCGTCCAACCAAACGGCTCCCAACAACACTAGCACTGGTCTAAACACAGCTACTAGACTCCACTCAGCCCCCAGGCACGAGTGCAATAATAAAAGTATCTAACCGAACAAACCCAATCGAATGAACCGGTATAAAACCCGGTACTGCCTGCTCTGTCATCAATCTCACGAACTCTGTATCTCCACTGTCCAAATGACCGAAACCCAACACGGTTTGACCGGAACCCAACACTGTCACGCCCCGGGGTCGAAACTGCGACCCGAGCTCGCCAACAGATCCGCCACCTATGCCAAACTCCACATAGGCGAAGCGTCCTACCTGCAAGAAAAGTACTACATCTAACAGATATCAGAGCTATAAATGAAATATGCTGTAAAACTAAAATCAACCACTGTACAACTGGAAATAATACAATAATGTCCATCTCCCAAAAATGATAATCATACAATATCCTCATATACAAAACTCAGAACTCAACAGGGAGGTATCTCCAATAAATACATCAGTGTACAGGCTCTCAATACATATCATATCCTCACTACATCAGTCTCTCAAAAGAGAAAAATAAAATAACTAATCTACAGAGGATCTCCTCTAAAGGGGTACCGCTACTCTCCAACGACGGGTAGGGATCTAGCTCGTGACTCCCTCGCCTCGATCAACAACCGCAGAATCAGCAACACCCGCTAAGACTCTGCAAAACAAAGGAGAGAAAAGAGGGAAACAACAATGGGGGTGAGAACCACTAGTAAACTAGTAGCCTCCCCCTATGGGTAAAGCCTCAAACTCGGCGTACCCACTAAGTCTACCAGAGGCAAGGAAAAAGGTAAGTGGTAAGACTGTAAATGAACTGCTGAAACAGGAAAACTACCACTAGAATGCCTCTAAATGCAATATCGAAAGGAAAGACTGTATGTATGCATCAGTAACCCAATCTATCCACCAGTAAAAACTGGTACTGCCTGCCGCCGCCCTCATCATCGGGCAATAACCGCGCCGATGTGATAGCAAAAACTGTCAATAACTGTCTGACCCCGGCCTCCGGAGGGGAACTCGAGGGGAGCGACCCACACGAGGAAAGCATCACTGGGCATATAAAGCCGCGCCGGTGTGATAAAAACTCAATCACTGTCACAAGTATCATAAAAGCAGGACTGGATCACGACTCTGATCATAGTGGAAAAAATCCATCCACTAACGAAATCTGATACCCAATCTGATGCATAAGTTAACATACGGTCAACCGCCCAATATCCGCAGTCACCGAAATAACCCACAACCACAATGATGTCCCACATCCGACATCCGGTCAACCGCCTACTATCCGCGGTAGCCGCAATAACCCCCAATCCAAATCGGATAAAATAATCTGTATCCGGTCAACCGCCTACTATCCGCGGTAGCCGCAATACCCCACAACCCATAATCAAATACCACCTGTCCCCGACCCCAAGGTCCCGGCTACACTATCCCGTACCCCTGCTCAAACCCGAGCAACAAGACTCAAAAGTCTAAATGAGAAGGAGAAAGAAAACAATCATGGTTTCTTCTAAGTCAAATTCCAATATGATAGTATAGCAATAAATAGTGGCCTATCTAGATGTCCATACAAGCATGCAAGAGTCTTCATGCAAGATGAAAGAGAGAAAATCAAATAACAGTTCTGCATGTGTATCAAATAATAAATCCACACAGATATAACCATCATGCTAAAATCATCAGCCAACTACACATGTAAGTAATCCCTGATCCATAATAAATCACCAAAGTGGTACCCGCACATAGATATGTCATAATGTCCCAACAATTAATCCATTTAACCAACCTTCATAAAATCTATGTGCTAACATGGCATGTTAATTATCCCTATCAAAATATCCCAACAATCATGTTCCAACATGCTATGCTCACAAAATTAATCTCACATGCTAGGCTCACAATTATCTCATTCGATCATGCATGGTAATCAATCACATAGTCCAAGTGGGGAATTCCCTAATAAACTTAGTGAGCAAGTCAGAAGTTGAGGTATGCAACAACCACCCACCTGAAACGCTTTCCGCAGGCAAAGCTGAAGTCGGTGAAGAGCGTGGCCACCTGCTAACATAATCAGCTGAACCCGCATCCTCGGTACATGCCGCGCAAGCCTCGGCTCCAAACAACATCACGCCAACCATGCAACCCACAACAAACAACATCACGATACAAACTATACCCCAACGAACACCAACAACATTGCTGTTTTTCCCAAACAGCACAAGATACGCAATTCTCACCTCCAAGCAGCGCTCCAAAAATTCCAAAAAATGCACGGTTGCGATCCCCGCGATGAGTAGCCCCAAAACGAGTATTTATACGCCCCGTTCTGACACCTGTAGGCCAAGATACACCCGAAACAACACAGTAACATCCAAAATTTCGGCATAATGTTCGCAGATTTTTAGAAATTAATCTAGCAGGAATTACACTTAAGTATCAACATGAGAAATGCTCCTCTTAACCCTGTTAACAGATCCATACAAAGAAATCCCCCAAAAACATGCTGAACTCAAAGATACCATCATACAAACATGCTATTCCAACAAAAATCTGCTCTGTAAAAACCAACACTATAGGGCTGAAAAGATTGGCAGTTTTACCAGTCCAAACGAGCTCCAAATACAGTGAGAAAGGTTGCAATGGATTTCTTGTCGAGAGTAGATAAAGATCGAGCTAAAGAACACCTAATTCCGAGCTCGTATGAGAGAGAAAACCCAAAATTACTCCAAGGTGTCCAATACAAAAATCTTTGCGTGAAGGTTGTAGAAAACCCAATTATTCTCCAAGAAATCTCATGATCCAAGTAGAACACTGAATATGAAAGTTGTAGATTTACCTGTCGTGGAGATCCCCTCCAAATTTCAACTCAAAATACCAAGAAACGAAGCCTGGGGATTTTTTGTACTAAAAGGTGATAGTGAAGCTCCGAAATTCAGCAATGGTGCTTGTGCTCCATCATGGAGAAGAAGATGACCAAGCTAGCTCCAATGGCTCACCCAAGATGATGATTTTGAAGAAGAAACGTTGGTGATGCTCTGCACAAAACCCTCCAACAATCCATGGTCCATGGAGGAAGAAGGAGGAAGAAAAAGAAGAGGAAGAAGAAGAGGAGGAAGAAGAAGAAAGGAAAAAAAAATAATGAAAACAATCCTCTCTCTCTCCCTCTCCCACACTCCAACTCCAGCCCACGTGATGTACGGCTGGCCCATCATGGCTAGCCATGTGGCACCCTAGCATGCCTGATGGACCACACTCCCAACACCGGACCAATGGGGTGCCGCCACGTGGCACCCCCGGTCCACAGCCCATTCATGCACTCGAAAATCCCCCAAAACTTCCGGTTGCCCGTTTTTGATCATCCGGACTCCGAAAAATACAACCAAATAGCCAATTTCCATCGTTTTTTTGCGCTGAATCCAAATACGATGTCCGTTTTGCCAAAATCCATTTTTCAAATTTTTTTAAAGGCATCCAGATAATTAATCTTAATCCAAACTTCGCCCAGAGTCTAATTCTTGGGTCCAGATTGCGCACAAACATTTCCAAAATTCAACATAAGCCTCCAGAAGCTGTTGATTCAACAGTAATCCATACGTGCGAATTTTGGGTCCTCACAAACACGGTCTAAACCCTACTCCGGAGTGGCACTCGAGGGGAGGGACCCACACGAGTAAAGTATCTCTGTCATCAGTATCACAAGTATCTCAATATAGCAGGACTAGATCATGACTGTGATCAAAGTGGGAAAGCCCAACCACTAAAGAAGACCCTGGTCCTCAATCAGATGCAAAAATACTCAAATAGTGGGAAACTCCGTTCACTAGAGAAATCTGATACCCAATCTGATGCATAAATAAATATCCGGTCAACCGCCCAATATCCGCGGTTGCCGCAATACCCTGCCGTCTATAATCAAGTCCTATAACCGACCTCCGGTCAACAGCCCAAAGTCCGCGGTCACCGCAAAACCCTGCCAACCGCAATCCAGCACAACCCGTCCCTAACACCAATGTCCTGGCTACACTACCCCAGACCCCTGCTCGCACCCGAGCAACATAGACCGCCTGACTAACAAAGAAGGAGAAAAGGAAAAGCATGGTTTCTCCTAAGTCAAGTTCCAATAAGTAGTGCAGCAGTAAAAGATGGCCTAACTACGTGTCCATACAAGCATGCTTTTGTCCTCAGAAACGATAAAGGAGAGTGAAACATAAAGTAGCAAAGCATGCTAAAGTATTCCTACTATGATATACCAACCTCACCCAAGTAGGCCAAAGAATAAACATGTAAGATCTCTATGTCATCTAGTGTGGGATAAATATAACCATCTACCATATGATAAGTCTCCAATTCACCCAAAATGTACAATAATCACCTGATCTAGGCCATTGCCTGCTTACCTCTCACTCATATCGGTTGTACATTAACTATGCATACTATCAGCCATAGAGGGGTGACATTCCCACAAGCGCACATACATTAACCATAACATAATCATCCATAAAAGCCTTATCATTCCCTTATACAGTTACCAATATTAAGCTTACCCACTTGAAGTGCTCAATCCAAGGCAAACCTGGGGTCGGTGAAGAGCGTGGCCACCTGCTAACAAAATCCACTGAACCCGCATCCTCGATACATGTCGCGCAAGTCTCGGCTCCAAACAACATCACCCCCAACATGCAACACCACAACAAACAACACAACTCACTAATCAATACCCCCAAACATACACTTGTTGTTTTTCCAAAATAGCACATGCTGTTACAACAAACCAGCAGAGGGAAGGGAACTTTCACCTGTGTACAGTGCTCCAAAAATTCTAGAAAATTAACGGTTGCGATCCTCGCGACGAGTAGCCCCAAAACGAGTATTTATACGCCCCGTTCCGACACCTGTAGGCCAAGATACAAATTATACAATGCGGGGCGCCGACAATCCACTAAACTGCAAAAACTGCGGGATACAACCCCGAAAAAGCTTAAATCTCACCTGCGAGATGAACTCAGAAAAATTCGGAAAAATAATTGATGCGTTCGTCGCGCCGAGCGCTTCGAAACGGGTACCTGCACGTCCCAATCCAAGTTTTGTAGCTCAAGTAACAAATTCCACAAGGTGACCATCTTGAAATTCCCAAATATCAAAAACTGTACAACTCTGTCCAGAAAAATGGAATTTTCTTACCTTCGAAAAAATTCAATAAAATCCATAAAAATTACGAGGACGTTCCTTGCGATGAGTAGATGCAAAACGACTACAGGCACGCCTCCATCCGATGCCCGAGCGCGAAGATAGAAAATCGACAAGCCTCCGCTGTCCAAAACCTCACAGCAGGAAAAGGGGTCACAGAAACACCTCAAAAACAGTGCCGAAAACTCGAAACGAGGAGAAGTGAACAGCATGGAAAACGAAGCCTTACCTCTGGTGAACGCGCTGCCGTGAAAATCGGCTCAAAATTCCATCGGGGTGATCCGGTGTACCTCGCGGACTGAAGAGTGACGGTAATAGCCAAAAATCCAAAGTGCGTAGCTGTGCGGCGCGTCGCAGATAATGCTGAAGCCGGAGTCTCCAAAAATGCCCAAGATCCAAGGGAGGGAAGAAAACACAGTGTAGAAGCCTCTGTGAAAGAGGGGAGCTCCAGAAATGCCAAAATCCCGCTCAATAGGCCCCTGCTACCTATTTATAGGCTGAAATCCAAGCCAAAATCACACATTCTGGTACATTTTTCGGGCGCCCGAAACTTTCGGGCCCCCACAGTGTACCCAAAACTCCCCCCGCAGTGCGCCCGAAACGCTCCGGGTGCGCCACGTCAGCAACAAAACAGGGAACAGCCGGCGCAGCCACTAGCCGTGCGCCATGTGGCGTGGACCACGCCTGCGGGTGTATGGCACGCGCCAACCACGCGATGCCACGTGGACAGCACTCAGAGGCGGCCCACGTGCGTTCGCGTGCTCCCCGCGCAGCCGCCTGCCACCCTGCCAGGCACGCTGCCCGAGGCAGCCCCCCACCTGCTCCGTGAACCAGGTCCACGGCACCGACCTATCAAAACCCGCCACGTGTCCGCCCTCCGGTGCACGCCGGCCCGCGGACCGCGCGCCCGCGCTCCGCCACTGCCCGTGCGCGTGCGCCGCCGCGCTCCGCCGCTGCCCGCCGGCAGCCGGAACAGTACCAAGAGCCTCAAAAATTGCGCGCGTCATCCGGGCTCCGAAAAATACAAGTGAATAGTCCATTTTCATCGTTTTCGCGCGCTGAATCCAAATCCGAAGTCCGTTTTGCCCAATTCCACTTCTAAAATTTGCCGAAGGCATCCAGAGGAGTGTTCCTAACCCAAATTTCGCACTGAGTCCAATTTTAATATCCGTTTCACGCGAAACCACTTCTAAACATCCGACGGAGTCCTCCGATCACTCACGTGATCCATATTAAGCCCGAAGTCCACCACTTGTGTCCAAATTGTGCACAAACACCATCGACACACCACGTAAGCCTCCAGAAGCTGCTAGTCATACTGTAGAAGCCCTGCAGGGATCTAGGTCACCACATCCTCCCCCACTAAAAGAAAGTTTCGTCCTCGAAACTAACACAACTCAAAAGGTGTCTCAAAATCAAGGGTAGGTACTCATAATCACCGTCTCTAGCTCCCAAGTCGCCACTCACTCCCCGTGATTACTCCTCAACAACAACAACGGCGACAACCAGTACGGCATAGCCCGATTGCACAACCTCTAATCTCACGAGCCAGAATTCGCAACGGGCGTCCCTCGTACTCCAAACATTCATAGATCTCAAATGGGGCGAGTCAATCACGGGCGAGGGATCCAAAAACATAACCTTCCTGAGCTAAGACATGAAACACAACAGGGGTTCCATCAAAAGTTGGGGGAAACAAGATAACCGCCAGTGCAACACGCACCAAGCCTCAACCTGTGTCAACTCAACCAAGGCAACCCGTAACACATCCCCGCGATCATCCTAGAAGGAAAGAAGCCCTCACAAACTAGGGTCCTCACTCGGTCACTCCCGAATCCTGACCATCCGAGTGAACTACTCAGTCGCCGTCTATGATCCAAAGGAACCCTCAGGGACACAACCACAAGCCATGTTTGCCCCAATAGTCCACACAGCGCCAGCTGTGGAATCATCAAACTCAACCCCAGACAGCTCTCCTGCCCCAGGTACCCGCCATCACAGTGGCCCTGTCGGGGTAATCCAGAATGCTCAACAATAACCCAACGGTAACTCCACAGTCACCACAGGAGGCATCACTAACACTCACAAATCTCTCTCCCAACACTGACAAAACTAGAAAAGTTGGTGCTGGTATCAGTCTCATCATTCGATTGCCATGCTCTCCTGGCACCGCCCAGTCCAAGAAGCTCCTCACCTCGACAATAATTGCCGATCTCGGCCAATTCCCGATTAGTATCCATATTGGCCGGATTCCCACCGCCGCTCCTACGGCTCGAACAAAGTGATCCAAGAAGGTATGCTTCTTAAGCTACAACTTGTACCTCAATAACTTGGCATACAGCTTCATCCACACGGGCATGGTAGCACATCCACAAGTGCTCCTCGTGCTCCAAGTCGCTCTGGGAGTAGATCAAAATATCCCTGGAGGATCTTGTTACCAATCCAATCAAGTACAGCCGGAGCACAATTCCTCAAATCATAAGAATGGCAGGGCATTAATCAATCCAATTGGCCTCACTATGAGCTCATGATGCCCTACCGTGTCCTAAATGCCGTCTAGGCAAAATACTCAGCTGTATGATTCCAATTGGGTACAGGCATCAAAGACGAACAACTGCCGGAGTATAACTCCATCAAAATGTCCTAAATAATACCTGGACCTGCCCGTGCTCAAACCACAACGAATCCTCACCGTCGTGTATCAACGACGTGGCATCACCACCGTACATCAACGGCGTGGCACTAGGTCAAACAGACCCCTCAATCCATCAGATCCTGCGACTGTGCCATCAGCTCTCTCAGCTCTACCGACGATATCCAATGAGGTACCGTCGAGGGTGGCGCGGTTCCCCGAACTACGTCAAGCGCAATCTCTATCTCCCTAACCGGCGGCATCGCCAACAGCTCAGGTGAAATCACACCCGGGATCTCGTGGGCAACAGAGATATCCTTGAGTCCCGGTGCCGCCGTAAGCACCTCTCACACTGTCGCTAAAACCTGTGTGCTATAACAGTCTCAATAACCAAGCCTTCTCTCGTCTGCCTAGCAGAAGGTCAAAGTCCTCTCTTTCCGCAGTCAAACATCCTGTGGCATTGTGCCAATCAATCTCAAGCACAGGGTCAAAATACCGAACTGCCACAATTACCAATAAATCCGCCGGTAACTCGCGGCCTCAACTGCATTGGACATGATCCAAAAGCCTCTTCCACATGCACCACACCAACAGGAACCTGTACCTCTAATGCACGTGGTAACAAATCTACCTCTAGTCCATGCAGGAATGCAGCATGCTCTCACTACGACTGCTGTGATGAAATCCCACCTGCGACACTCAATCCACTACCATGGCGCCCTCCAACCGGGCGACACAGATTCATCCGCTCAAAGCAAGTGGTTATCGCTCAATCTACCTGAAAATCAGGACTATCCACAAGGGAGCACGACCTCTGTCTCTGCTCACATTGAGGCGACGAATGCGGCCCTCCGCCGATCACCAATCCATGCTACCGCTGCGCTACTTTGGTATAGATGCTGATGCTGCCATCGGGGTCCACCCGATCTCTGGCATCTCGGGAACTCGTTATCCTAGAAAAAGAAATCAGAAATGCCTCTGCCGGCCAATCTGTCCTCCATCACCCGGCGCCAAGCACGAATATCCAGAACTCACCTCTGGCGGCAGATCCCTATCCAAAGGAACTGCAGTGCCATGCTCCATACACAACGCCTACTCTATCGAGGCATCCAAGATCCAAAATCTGTACAGGAGGGACCGAATAAACTGAAAGGTATCTGGTGCAATCCACTCCCAGACACACACATCCTATGCGCCTCATCCCTCGAAACCTGGAGCACGTATTTCAACAACTGCAATAACTCTCTAGCACAGTGAGGCTCTCACTTGATCACTCCATCACCACTAACCACGACTCTGCCTCCAAAGGCTCCAACTTAATCTTACGAGTCGGGGTGGTTCATCTGCCGAATCTGGCTCAATAGATCGATCATGTCCCACAGCTCCTCTGCTGTCAACTATCCACCCTGCCTCGGTGCCTCGGCACTAAACGTTGGCACGAACGGGGTTACACAGTGCTCCGACAACTGTGTCACTAAAACCTGCTGCTCACTCTGCCGCTGATAAGCCTCTGACAATCCTGTCATCTGGGACAGGAACTCTCTGACCTCGATCCGGGTATCCGGCCCAAAACCAATCGCTCAAGTTCATCTGCTATGACAGGATGCACACGGGTAAGCACCCAGCGTCGGGGAGACACCGCTCGCCACGACGAAACCACAAAACAGCACACAACAGCGCTCGACCCAATCCAGCGAAAGTCTAAAGCATGTCACTCGTTCCACAGCATTATGTTGTCTGCAGCCAACATAATCACTTAGGAGAATAAACATGCTAATCACTCTTCCCGTCCCTTGGGAGAGGTATAAAACTCAATCAGGACTGTCGCTATAAATCACGACTCTCACGAAGTCAACCAAGGGTCAAACCATAAGCCTAGGGTTTCTAAGTCCACCATGACCTACAACCTAGGCTCTGATACCAACCTAATCTGTCACGCCCCGGGGTCGAAACTGCGACCCGGGCTCGCCAACAGATCCGCCACCTATGCCAAACCCGCATAGGCGAAGCGTCCTACCTGCAAGAAAAGTACTACAGCTAAACAGATATCAGAGCTATAAGTAAAAATCTGCTGTAAAACTAAAATCAACCGCTGTACAACTGGAAATAATACAATAATGTCTGTCTCCCAAAATGATAATCATAAAATATCCTCAGATACAAAACTCGTAGCTCAACAGGGAGGTATCTCAAATAAATATATCAGTGTACAGGCTCTCAATACATATCATAACCTCACTACATCAGTCTCTCAAAAGAGGAAAATAAAATAGCTAATCTACTGGAGCTCTCCTCTGAAGGGGTACCGCTACTCTCCAACGACGGGTAGGGATCTAGCTAGCGACTCCCTCGCCTCGATCAACAACCGCAGAATCAGCAACACCCGCTAAGACTCTGCAAAACAAAGGAGAGGAAGGAAAAATAAGGGGGAAAACCCCCAAAGGGTGTGAGAACTACACCAAAAAGGGAGTTCTCAGTGGGTACCACCGCCAGACCCGACGGTCTGCCCACTAAGTCCTCAAGAGACATAAAATAACCAAGGCCGTGAGAACTGAACAAGAACGCTGATGACACTCAACAGCTACCGTGCCTCCATCTAAATGCTCAAGAGGGGAGAATCAAAGAATGGTATGCAACCACTAGCACATGAAGTGCACAATCGACGAGCTGACTGCCACATGTGGTCCAGTCAAACCTGCGCCCCACCTACAACCACCTCCTACTACCGGGCAGGAATTACGTAAGGTGTCCAAACGGACTAACTCGCTATCGAGTAGTGGCTCATGCAGGCCATAGTCAAAATCCACGCTCTCTCTCAGAACGGATAGCCTCAAGATCACCAAACCTCTCGCACAACGGTCGACTAACTCACAACGACCTCGGGACCACCGTCAACCAAACGGTTCCCAACAACACTAGCACTGGTCTAAACACAGCTATTAGACTCCACTCAGCCCCCAGGCACGAGTGCAATAATAAAAGTATCTGACCGAACAAACCCAATCGAATGAATCGGTATAAAACCCGGTACTGCCTGCTCTGTCATCAATCTCACGAACTCAGTATCTTCACTGTCCAAATGACCGGAACCCAACACGGTCTGACCGGAACCCAATACAGTCTAAAGCCTACTCCGGAGTGGCACTCGAGGGGAGCGACCCACACGAGTAAAGTATCTCTGTCATCAGTATCACAAGTATCTCAATATAGCAGGACTAGATCATGACTATGATCAAAGTGGGAAAGCCCAACCACTAAAGAAGACCCTGGTCCTCAATCAGATGCAAAAATACTCAAATAGTGGGAAACTCCGTCCACTAGAGAAATCTGATACCCAATCTGATGCATAATAAATATCCGATCAACCGCCCAATATCCGCGGTTGCCGCAATACCCTGCCGTCTATAATCAAGTCCTATAACCGACCTCCGGTCAACCGCCCAAAGTCCGCGGTCACCGCAAAACCCTGCCAACCGCAATCCAGCACAACCCGTCCCTGACACCAATGTCCTGGCTACACTACCCCAGACCCCTGCTCGCACCGAGCAACATAGACCGCCTGACTAACAAAGAAGAGAAAAGGAAAAGCATGGTTTCTCCTAAGTCAAGTTCCAATAAGTAGTGCAGCAGTAAAAGATGGCCTAACTACGTGTCCATACAAGCATGCTTTTGTCCTCAGAAACGATAAAGGAGAGTGAAACATAAAGTAGCAAAGCATGCTAAAGTATTCCTACTATGATATACCAACCTCACCCAAGTAGGCCAAAGAATAAACATGTAAGATCTCTATGTCATCTAGTGTGGGATAAATATAACCATCTACCATATGATAAGTCTCCATTTCACCCAAAATGTACAATAACCACATGATCTAGGCCATTGCCTGCTTACCTCTCACTCATATCGGTTGTACATTAACTATGCATACTATCAGCCATAGAGGCGGTGACATTCCCACAAGCGCACTTACATTAACCATAACATAATCATCCATAAAAGCCTTATCATTCCCTTATACAGTTACCAATATTAAGCTTACCCACTTGAAGTGCTCAATCCAAGGCAAACCTGGGGTCGGTGAAGAGCGTGGCCACCTGCTAACAAAATCCACTGAACCCGCATCCTCGATACATGTCGCGCAAGTCTCGCTCCAAACAACATCACCCCCAACATGCAACACCACAACAAACAACACAACTCACTAATCAATACCCCCAAACATACACTTGCTATTTTTCCAAAATAGCACATGCTGTTACAACAAACCAACAGAGGAAAGGGAACTTTCAGCTGTGTACAGTGCACCAAAAATTCCTGAAAATTCACGGTTGCGATCCTCGTGACGAGTATCCCCAAAACGAGTTTTTATACGCCCCGTTCCGACACCTGTAGGCAAAGATACAAATTATACAATGCGGGCGCCGACAATCCACTAAACTGCAAAAACTACGGGATACAACCCCGAAAAAGCTTAAATCTCACCTGCGAGATGAACTCAGAAAAATCCGAAAAAATAACCTGCGTTCGTCGCGCCGAGCCCTTCGAAACGGGTACCTGCACAAGGTGACCATCTCGAAATTCCCAAATATCAAAAACTGTACAACTCTTGTCACGCCCCGGGATCGAAACTGCGACCCGGGCTCGCCAACAGATCGGCCACCTATGCTAAAACCCGCATAGGCGAAGCGTCTAACCTGCACAAGATAGTACTATAGCTACCCAAATATCAGAGCTGAAATAAAATGCTGTAAAATAAAATCCAATCACTGTACAACATGAAATAAAGTACAATATCCATTTCCTGTGATACAGATAATCATCATACAATGTCCTCAGTATAGCATCTCTCAACTATAAAAGGAGATAAACTAAAACTATAATACATCAGTCTCAACATCAGTCTCTCCAGATACAAAAGATCTCTCTCCAAATAAAACAGTAAAAACCAACCAACAGCTACCAGGATCTCCAACCAGGGGATACAGCCACACTCCTCGGGTGGTAAAGATCTAGCTCGTGACTCCCTCGCCTCGGACAACGATCGAAGATCAGCAACTCCCAAGAGGACACTGCAAAATAGGGGGGGGAGAAAAAGCAAGGGAAACAACAATGGGGGTGAGAACCACTAGTAAACCAGTAGCCTCCCCTTGTGGGTAAAGCCTCAAGCTCCGGCGTACCCACTAAGTCTACTAGAGGCAAGAAAAGGGCAAATGGTAAAGCTGTGAACAGAACTACTGAATAGAGGGGAAACCCACTACTAGCATGCCTCTAAATGCAATACTGGAAGAAATAACTGTATGAATGCATCAGTATCTAGAAGCCTACCAAGATACCCAATCCGACCACCAGTGGACACTGGTACTGCCTGCTCTTCCGTCTCCAGCCGCAACTGTATGCCAGCCTATGCATAACC
>JAQOTM010000795.1:0-25844 GCA_029168755.2 Tillandsia fasciculata | reverse complement strand
AGTAGTTCTACCCCCACTGTTTCCCGTTCTTTGGTCCCCTTTGTTTGCAGAGTCATCTGCTGGAGTTGCGGGACCCTCTTCCCAGGATCGAGGTAAGAGGATCGCTGATTAGCTAGCTGCTTCCCGGTATCGAGTTTTGTAGTTTTGATGTATCCCCTGTACACTCAGACAGTTGTATTTTCCTTTATTTTTGGGTCTGGCTCCGGCCAGCTGGTTGTATTTATTTTGTGAGCTGGGAGAGACACATGTACTTATTTGAGAGTTTTATTGTACTTTTATTTTCCAGCTTTCGTCTGAGATGTATTAGTTTTAGTTTAGCTCTGTTTATGCTCCATTATCATATTTCTTATATCTGAGCAGGTTACCAGCGCTTCGTGTACACGGGAAATACCGCGTGCACGGCGGATCTGTGGTCGAGCCCGGGTTCTGGTTTACACCCGGGGCGTGACACCCTGAGTTATGATTGTTCATTGACACCTAGTTGAAAATTATGCACGTTTAATTACACTGATTAACTAAGCGAGTTTGAGACACTATGGTTGGGACATGTTTTATGCCATGTTAGCACATAACCTTGCATATGAAATTGATTATTATATGGGGATTTGACTTAGAAGAAACCATGATTGTTCTTTTTCTCCTTTCTTTTCAGACTTATGTTACTTGTTGCTCGGGTTCGAGCAGGGGTTTGGGATAGTGTGGTCGGGACCTTGGAGTCTGAGACAGGTTGTACTTGAATGTGGATTGTGGGGTATTGCGGCGACCGCGGACATTGGGCGATTAACCGATTGTTTACTTTTGCATCAGATTGGGGGATCGGGGTTTCATTAGTGGATGGATTTTCCCACTTTGATCATAGTCATGATCCAGTCCTGCTATGTTGAGATACTTGTGACATGGTTACTGTCACGCCCCGTGGTCGAACTACGACCCAGCTCGCCAACAGATCCGCCGTCTGTACGGAAACTGCCGCACCAACGAAGCGTCTATCCTGCAGAAGATCTATAGCTAAAATAAATATCAGAGGTGAAAAAGAACTAATAGCTACAGAAATCAACTGAACATCTGGAAAAATAAAAAGAATCTCAATACAAGTCTCTCAACTAAAAGAGTAAATACAATCCTCACAGATCACTCAGAATGTCTAGTACAAAAGTGGAAACATAAAATATACCTGGTACATCTACCACAGACTCTCCATGCTGGTAAGGAACTAATCGGCCATGTCCTCACCTCGATCTGCTGTCTCCGCGCAACCAAGCCGGAACAGCTACCTCAAACCTGTCACCGCAGCGGGTGTGAGATCTACTGCAGAAGGCATATCTCAGTGGGTACCGTCCCAATATCCACGGTATGCCCACTAAGTCTACTGGAGGCAAAACAGATAGGTATGCAGATAGATAGATAATGGGTAAGCTGAAAGAAAACTACAGCTAAAAAGTCTCAATCATAAAGCTCAAGAAACTCTACCGATAACATTATATGCATACACCCTCTACTGCTAAGATGCCTCAGTGTCAATGCTCAAAGGAAAGAAACCCATCTAAGAACATAATATGTAACCACCCGCTCTATCACCCAATCTCAATGACTGCCAAAACTGGCTCAGTCCAGCCTGCGCCTGTCGTCTAGGTACGCACCTGCCCACTACCACGCATCCACATGAGGACGGGATTTACGTGGGGTGTCCTAAACTGACTATCTCAATCTCACGCAAAGTGACCCCATGGTAACTCGGCCAGGGGTATCAAGCGACCACTAGTATATCAACTAGGCGCATCATCATCTCATCATCAACACGCACACGGGGCGTAACTCGAGGGGAGCGACCCCAACGAGCTCAAGAATCTCATCAGTCTCAACTGTCTCAATAAGCAGCACATGCAGGCTATGATCCACGATCAAACAGATCGAAAACTCAATGCTCAAATTAAACAACTCAGTCAGAAAAAGACTCCACGACTCAACAGGAAATGCCCAAATCCTCATATAATCTGTCGGAGAATCCTCTATGACTCAATCTGATAATGAACAACCCATGGCTAAGTCGGGAAACCTCCACGACTCGATCTGCCAGAACCCCAAATGTCACGCCCCGGGGGTTCTAACGCGCGGAAGATGGAGCCACCTGTGCCCCTAAATTAACATGCCTATTTATTTTATTTTTTCTTTGAAAACAAGTCCGCCCCGGCGCGTGCACAGACCTGCCGCATATACAAATTCACTCTGCAAACGGGCAGAGTCTCCTTTGTATATGCACGGCGTCCTGATTACAAAGATCACATAAACATGCCTTTAACCACACTAGATCGATTGCCAATCACATACCACCATTTTCAACAACATACAATCAGTTTCCACAGTAATAAAGTGGCCGACTATTTTTGAAAGGATAAAACCACAGGGTTTTGAAAGCGATGCCCACCCGACATCAGGTTTTATAAAACTAGTTTCGAAATCACATAAATTCCCAGAATTTGAAATCGGTGCCCACACGGCACCCATATTTTTTTAAAACAGTTTTCACAACAGTTTTCTTGTTCCTCATTTGTAGTTTGAAAGCGGCCAAGCCAAAAAGTGAGAACAAAACACACATCCAAAAGGGTTGTCGAATAGCCCAACATCCACATCGATCCCACGGGGGTATCGCGATCCACAACTAGCTACAATGCGTAATGAAATGAACAAGGAAGGTAAAGCAAACCGTATCTGTGGCCCCACAGGGGCCAGAAGATCGCTCACGCGGCCTCACCAACGACCTAGCGCTCGGCCCTGGACGGACTGGGCGAACCTGTCACGGAGTGGGGAGTCAGTGACCAGAAATAATAATAAAAGCAATAAAGGCTAAAGTAAGGCAAACCCTGATAAGAACCAGAGCAGTCAACAATGAAGCACCCTGTGCAACCCACACAACGCAGAACCCCGTGCAACGATACCCTGCAGAACCTTGTGCAACCAAAACCGGGCACCTCCCCCGGCAACCCCACCGAGCACCTACCTCGGAACCCTTGCCGAGCACCTGCCTCGGCCGCCGAGCACCCGCCTCGGCATCACCGCTCACACCCCCCACCCACGGGGGCCCCCATTCCTAACGTCACCATCACGTGGGGTACACGGGTCAACGTACCACTTTTCCGGAAAAGCACACCCTCGCGGTGGCCAAACCGCCGGTGTGCGTGTAGCAAAACAAGAGCCTCGACCGAGCACCAACCTCGGTTAATCGAACCGAGCACCAACCTCGGTAAACCCGACCGAGCACCTGCCTCAGCCGTCTCCCAGATCATGGTGTGTCGTCGAGCACAGCGACCCTTAGTCGCCATCGACGTGGTGATAATAAAACGTAAGCACAAGCGGGGGTTAGCAATATTTTAATGTGTTAAACCTTTGCTCTTACCAATTGTCCTCGCTTCCCGACTCAATAACTGTCGGGAAAGGAACCCACCTTTCGCCGTCCCACTGGTCACAACGATCACCGTCCTCGTCGCCCATACACTCCAAACAACCCTACAATTGTTCGGAGAGGCGAACCGCCCATCCAGTCTCCCGCCGCGACGATCATTAAACCCGGAGGTCCATGTCACCCCTTACAAGATATAAATAGCAAGAACGGGAACATACATAAAGACGTGCTAAGGGGTACCCACCTCGTGTGTGTCGCCCTGTGCTCGACTCGTCCGTGCCCGTGCACCTGTCGCTAACAACGTCCCGCACTCCTGTAGGAACAAGGCAAGTCAAGACTAAAAGGTCGAACACCGACACTGACCCTAGGCCGAAAAGAACGACCGCCGCGAACCCCGGCTCCGCGCGGCGGAGCTCCCTGCACGGCACCGGCCCGTGCGGCGGACGCTCGGCCTGCGGTCAGTCTCCTCCCCGCGCGGCCCCGACCCAATGCGGTGTCTCGACGGCGCGCTCGCTGCGCGGCGTGCGGCCTGCAGGCGGCCCGCCGCGCGGCACCAGCCCGCGCGACGCCCTCCTGCGGGCTGCGCCCGCGCGGCGCCCTCCTGCAGGCGGCCCGCGCGGCACCAGCCCGCGCGGTGCCAGCCTGCGGGCGGCGCCCGCACGGCGCGCCTGCCGCGCGGCGCCCCACCTGCAGGCGGCCCGCGCGGCACCTGCCCGCGCGGTGCCAGCCTGCGAGCAGCGCCCGCGCGGCGCGCCTGCCGCGCGGCGCCCCGACTGCAGGCGGCCCGCGCGGCGCCCCGCCTGCAGGCGGCCCGCGCGGCGCCTGCCCGCGCGGTGCCAGCCTGCGGGCGGCGCCCGCGCGGTGCCCCGCCAGCAGGCGGCCCGCGCGGCACTTGCCCGCGCGGTGCCAGCCTGCGGGCGGCGCCCGCGCGGCGCGCCTGCCGCGCGGTGCCAGCCTGCGGGCAGCGCCCGCGCGGCGCGCCTACCGCGCGGCGCCCCGACTGCAGGCGGCCCACGCGGCGTGGCGGCGGCGGCGGCGGCGGCTTGCCCCCTCCTCGCAGCGATGGCTCTCGAAAACCCACCCAACTCAAAGCCAAAAGCAACGGAAAACCAAACGCAATCAAGAACTCACCTTGATTCGCCGATAGAGGAGAAGGAGAAGGGGATCTTCCTCCCGTTACTCGGCCGGTCCCGCTAGCGAGAAGGTCCTGCTCAACCACCCAAATCACTACCGCTCCTTTTAGTACCGTGAAGGGAGAGGAACGGGGATCTCGTTTTCCACCTTCTTTTCCCCTCGGCCGTCTCCTCCTTGTCATAAGCTACGAGAGGAAAAGCAAAAGGAGGCGGAACAAAAGAAAACCCTAAGTCCCAAGTGCCCCAGCCCATCAGGTTAAATTCACCTCAAAAGTCGTGCGGATCGCCAGCACGGATCCCGAAGCGCGTACGGAGGGTTCAAACTTCGAAAATTAATTCTGGATGAACCGGGAGTCGGAAACTGAAACCGATCGCGTCCGCGCGCTCCGTTTCGCGAGCTCTACCGCCTAAAAAAGTCCCCGAGCCCCGACGAACTATCCGGAAAACACCAAAAATTAGTCCCTCGGTCGGACATCATAAGAAAAGGGGTAACGGGAAAAGTCAAAGAAAGGCCAGGTCTTACACCACTCACCGCTAAAAATAAGTTTCGTCCTCGAAACTTAACCCTCACCTGCGACGAAGAGGTCCGGGTAGCACTCCCTCATCTTTGACTCTAGTTCCCAAGTTGCCTCACGCTCTTCTTGATTGCTCCAAAACACCTTCACGTAGGGAATTGTCCGACTTCACAGCTTTTTGTCCTCTCGTGCTAGGATCCGCACCGACACTTCCTCGAAGCTCAGGTCCTCTTTAAGCTCAATTGCAGAGACGTCGAGCACTCGCGATGGATCAGGGAGATACTTCCGAAGCATGGACACGTGGAACACGTCATGAACTCGGTCGAGTCTCGGCGGTAGGGCGAGGCGGTAGGCCACCGGGCCGATGCGCTCCAAAATCTCGAACGGTCCCACATACCGTGGGCTCAGCTTGCCCCTCAACCCAAACCGCTTCACCCCCTTTGACGGTGAAACCCGCAACAGTACGTGCTCTCCCACCTGAAATTCCAAATTGCGGCGTCTCCGGTCTGCGTAGCTCTTTTGCCGGCTCTGAGCGGTCGCCAACCTCTGTCTGATGAGGCGTACCCTTTTCTTCTGTTTCCTCTACCAGGTTCGGTCCCAAGAGCTTTCGCTCCCCCAGGTCATCCCAGCAAATTGGGGATCTACAGCATCTGCTGTACACTGCCTCGTACGGCGCCATCCGGATGCTCGCCTGATAGCTATTGTTGTAGGCGAACTCCACAAGGGGTAGGTAGCGCGACCATCCGTCTCCCAAATCCAGCACGCAAGCTCGGAGCATGTCCCCGAGGATCTGAATCACCCGCTCGGATTGTCCATCTGTCTGGGGGTGAAAGGTTGAGCTGAAGTGAAGCTTGGTCCCCAAGGCTCGTTGTAGACTCTGCCAAAAGTTTGAAATGAACCTTGTGTCTCTGTCTGAAATAATCGAAGCTGGTATTCCGTGTAGCCTTAAAATCTCGCCGATGTAAACTTGAGCCAAACGATCGCGCGTCCAGGTCGTGTGGATGGGTAAGAAGTGAGCTGACTTTATTAGCCGATCCCCGATGACCCAGATAGCATCGTGTCCCTGCTGCGAACGTGGAAATCCGGTGACAGAGTTCATCGTGATTTGCTCCCATTTCCATTCGGGCACAGGTAGTGGTTGCAGTTTCCCCGCCGGTCGCTGGTGCTCGGCTTTACTGGTTAATCATCCAAACAACGAGCAGTGAACTGTGTTACATCCCCCCTCGGTTTAGTCCACCAAAGATTCTGCTTGAGGTCCTTGTACATCTTCGTGTCACCTGGACGCGCCGCATAGGGAGCGCAGTGTGCCTCTGACAATATCTCTTCCTTCAACTCTGGCAGCTCGGGAACGCAATTCCGCCCTCGAAAATGTATCGTGCCGTTCGCACTCGCCGAAAAGTCGCTCACGTGGTCAGGGGGGATTTGTCTCGAACAAGCTGTATCTGTGCGCCTGTCCTCAGGCCTCTCAGGATTTTTTTTTTCTAATAGGGTTGGCTTGACCATCAAGGATAAGAGTCGCGCGACCGTACCGGCCCTGCTGAGTAATCGCGCTTATCGATTCCTCCTCGATTTGACCCTCCCCGCTCAAGACATCCGCTCACATTCCCTGCGATCCTCGTTGCTGACACCATGTGCCCCAAAAAGCCCGCTTAGAGAAGTCAGAACTCACATTTCTTAGACTTAGCAAATAGCTTCTGGTCCCTGAGATTCTAGAAAGTAACCCGCAAGTGCTTCTCTCAGTTGGTTGAAGAGGTCACCAGTCCTGGGCTTGTCCTTCATTGTATCCTTGTTCATCTTCCTGTAGTTGATATGCCGGCGTAAGATTCTATCCTTCTTTCGCACGAAGAGGACGGGTGCGCCCCAAGGCGACACCCTCGGCTTGATGAACTCCTTGTCTAGAAAGTCTCTTAGTTGTGCCTGGTAGAAGCTCGAAAGAGAGGATGACCTCACGCAATGCTTCGAGGCACCCGAGTCATACCTCCCAACCCGCACCGAAGAGCCCCTAAAAGCCCAATACAACCAACCCGACAACAAGGGAAAGATCACACTAACACCCTCACAAGGCTTCGAGAGGTGCTAGCTAAGCAGGCTGGGTTACTAACTACCAGTAACCCTCCCCCGAGGGCAACGAATTCACCCGTCACCAACACGGACCGTTCCCACCCGTCACCCACACGGGCCACCTCCACCCGTCACCAACACGAGTCACAAGCTTGGAGCATAACCACCGTCCCGGATTACTCGCTCTGGCGGTCCGTCTGACCGGGCGACGGTCAAAACCAGAGTTAGGCTTCAGCTCTAAGGCCTACCACAAGGTCTACCCTACGGAAAGGGCTGCGTACAAGGCATCCTAGCCGAGAGTGACCAGTGCCAAAGCTCCAAGCAGTCGACTGATCCCCATGACCCACACCTGCCTCACGAGATCAACGACCCAAAATGCTCACAACTAAGCCTCATAAATATGCCCTGGTCACGGGAAGCTGGCGACAAGACTCACAAGGTCAGGTCCTACCTCCATCCCGACACCGACGAGGTGCGACCCTCCTGTGCAGAACGCAGGAACTCGACCCAGAGCTACCGGCATCACCCAGCGTCCAAAGCTAAACCTCCTAATAAAAGTCGCCACTCACGCGCACTTGCGTAAAGCGAGACACAGCTTCTCCAACCCAAAATCGAGCCCTAACAAACAAGATTTACTAGCCCTGGGGGTCTCCTTTTCAATCCAAAGGGGGACCCCAAGACCCCCATCACGTCGATCTCTACAACCATCACCGCGCCTACAGTAAAAAACCGAACTATGGGTAACAACCGTAGGGGAAGAGTCCCCGCTCCCACCCCTACCTTGTCCAAGACGCAAAACGAATCGGCCGACTGGCCGCTGTAGCCTAACACCCGATGACCCAGAAGGTACTACCTAGACAAAAGGTTATCCAGTTACTCCAGACCGACAAAACGGCCGACACACTAACAAACACCGGTGGGATACACTACCACCCGCCACCGTTACTAACAATGACCAGAGCGTCGGCAGAGAAAAGGGGTTCGGGAAAACGAAAACCGTCGCAACGATCTGCGGTACTAACAGCCGCAGCAAGTGCAAGAACACCGTCAGCAGACCCACCGTGTCCTGTGCTGGTTGCCTAATCCACTGATTCCTAGCAACCATCAAGGCCCCGGTGGCAGCCGGCCCCGACCCCAACCCCCAAATCAACCCGACTACACTAGCACAACACCCGAGCTAAACCGAAAAACCAAACTTGACAATCCCGCACTCTCGCATCTCTACGCGTCTATACCCTGATCATTTCATTGGTTAGTAGCTAGTGATGATGTACCCCGTGGATGTTGGACAGCGTCTACTGTGGTTAAAGTTGTTTCTCTCTGATACCATCTCAATCTGTCACGCCCCGGGGGTTCTAACGCGCGGAAGATGGAGCCACCTGTGCCCCTAAATTAACATGCCTATTTATTTTATTTTTTTTTTGAAAACAAGTCCGCCCCGGCGCGTGCACAGACCCGCCGCATATACAAATTCACTCTGCAAACGGGCAGAGTCTCCTTTGTATATGCACGGCGTCCTGATTACAAAGATCACATAAACATGCCTTTAACCACACTAGATCGATTGCCAATCACATACCACCATTTTCAACAACATACAATCAGTTTCCACAGTAATAAAGTGGCCGACTATTTTTGAAAGGATAAAACCACAGGGTTTTGAAAGCGATGCCCACCCGACATCAGGTTTTATAAAACTAGTTTCGAAATCACATAAATTCCCAGAATTTGAAATCGGTGCCCACACGGCACCCATATTTTTTTAAAACAGTTTTCACAACAGTTTTCTTGTTCCTCATTTGTAGTTTGAAAGCGGCCAAGCCAAAAAGTGAGAACAAAACACACATCCAAAAGGGTTGTCGAATAGCCCAACATCCACATCGATCCCACGGGGGTATCGCGATCCACAACTAGCTACAATGCGTAATGAAATGAACAAGGAAGGTAAAGCAAACCGTATCTGTGGCCCCACAGGGGCCAGAAGATCGCTCACGCGGCCTCACCAACGACCTAGCGCTCGGCCCTGGACGGACTGGGCGAACCTGTCACGGAGTGGGGAGTCAGTGACCAGAAATAATAATAAAAGCAATAAAGGCTAAAGTAAGGCAAACCCTGATAAGAACCAGAGCAGTCAACAATGAAGCACCCTGTGCAACCCACACAACGCAGAACCCCGTGCAACGATACCCTGCAGAACCTTGTGCAACCAAAACCGGGCACCTCCCCCGGCAACCCCACCGAGCACCTACCTCGGAACCCTTGCCGAGCACCTGCCTCGGCCGCCGAGCACCCGCCTCGGCATCACCGCTCACACCCCCCACCCACGGGGGCCCCCATTCCTAACGTCACCATCACGTGGGGTACACGGGTCAACGTACCACTTTTCCGAAAAAGCACACCCTCGCGGTGGCCAAACCGCCGGTGTGCGTGTAGCAAAACAAGAGCCTCGACCGAGCACCAACCTCGGTTAATCGAACCGAGCACCAACCTCGGTAAACCCGACCGAGCACCTGCCTCAGCCGTCTCCCAGATCATGGTGTGTCGTCGAGCACAGCGACCCTTAGTCGCCATCGACGTGGTGATAATAAAACGTAAGCACAAGCGGGGGTTAGCAATATTTTAATGTGTTAAACCTTTGCTCTTACCAATTGTCCTCGCTTCCCGACTCAATAACTGTCGGGAAAGGAACCCACCTTTCGCCGTCCCACTGGTCACAACGATCACCGTCCTCGTCGCCCATACACTCCAAACAACCCTACAATTGTTCGGAGAGGCGAACCGCCCATCCAGTCTCCCGCCGCGACGATCATTAAACCCGGAGGTCCATGTCACCCCTTACAAGATATAAATAGCAAGAACGGGAACATACATAAAGACGTGCTAAGGGGTACCCACCTCGTGTGTGTCGCCCTGTGCTCGACTCGTCCGTGCCCGTGCACCTGTCGCTAACAACGTCCCGCACTCCTGTAGGAACAAGGCAAGTCAAGACTAAAAGGTCGAACACCGACACTGACCCTAGGCCGAAAAGAACGACCGCCGCGAACCCCGGCTCCGCGCGGCGGAGCTCCCTGCACGGCACCGGCCCGTGCGGCGGACGCTCGGCCTGCGGTCAGTCTCCTCCCCGCGCGGCCCCGACCCAATGCGGTGTCTCAACGGCGCGCTCGCTGCGCGGCGTGCGGCCTGCAGGCGGCCCGCCGCGCGGCACCAGCCCGCGCGACGCCCTCCTGCGGGCTGCGCCCGCGCGGCGCCCTCCTGCAGGCGGCCCGCGCGGCACCAGCCCGCGCGGTGCCAGCCTGCGGGCGGCGCCCGCACGGCGCGCCTGCCGCGCGGCGCCCCACCTGCAGGCGGCCCGCGCGGCACCTGCCCGCGCGGTGCCAGCCTGCGAGCAGCGCCCGCGCGGCGCGCCTGCCGCGCGGCGCCCCGACTGCAGGCGGCCCGCGCGGCGCCCCGCCTGCAGGCGGCCCGCGCGGCGCCTGCCCGCGCGGTGCCAGCCTGCGGGCGGCGCCCGCGCGGTGCCCCGCCAGCAGGCGGCCCGCGCGGCACTTGCCCGCGCGGTGCCAGCCTGCGGGCGGCGCCCGCGCGGCGCGCCTGCCGCGCGGTGCCAGCCTGCGGGCAGCGCCCGCGCGGCGCGCCTACCGCGCGGCGCCCCGACTGCAGGCGGCCCACGCGGCGTGGCGGCGGCGGCGGCGGCGGCTTGCCCCCTCCTCGCAGCGATGGCTCTCGAAAACCCACCCAACTCAAAGCCAAAAGCAACGGAAAACCAAACGCAATCAAGAACTCACCTTGATTCGCCGATAGAGGAGAAGGAGAAGGGGATCTTCCTCCCGTTACTCGGCCGGTCCCGCTAGCGAGAAGGTCCTGCTCAACCACCCAAATCACTACCGCTCCTTTTAGTACCGTGAAGGGAGAGGAACGGGGATCTCGTTTTCCACCTTCTTTTCCCCTCGGCCGTCTCCTCCTTGTCATAAGCTACGAGAGGAAAAGCAAAAGGAGGCGGAACAAAAGAAAACCCTAAGTCCCAAGTGCCCCAGCCCATCAGGTTAAATTCACCTCAAAAGTCGTGCGGATCGCCAGCACGGATCCCGAAGCGCGTACGGAGGGTTCAAACTTCGAAAATTAATTCTGGATGAACCGGGAGTCGGAAACTGAAACCGATCGCGTCCGCGCGCTCCGTTTCGCGAGCTCTACCGCCTAAAAAAGTCCCCGAGCCCCGACGAACTATCCGGAAAACACCAAAAATTAGTCCCTCGGTCGGACATCATAAGAAAAGGGGTAACGGGAAAAGTCAAAGAAAGGCCAGGTCTTACACCAAAACTCTCAAAGCTAAGTCGGAGAACCACCTCTACAACTAATTAGGAAAACATACTCCATGATCTGGAACAATCACCTCAATCCCCACAAGGAAACTCAACTCACATGACACTAGAACTCATCTCAAAAACTCAAAAAGAGCAAGAGCACCCTGAACCAAAGCCCTACCTCTGGCGAACTCATGATTTAAAAACCATCTTTAAAAATGCAGAATTTTCTTAAGACGGGTTTTCTCGATTTTTAAAACGATCAGGGTGCAATTATGATACAAACCAAGCATGAAATCTAGTGTCATAATATATCAGGAATATGCTAAAAATAATCTGGGGCTCTAATAAATTTTTTCGAAAAATTCTAGGCAACTATCAAATTTAATTACAGAGAAAATAACATAATAAACATGATCAACTTGCATTCAATAGCATTAAAGGGCATTCCATAAATTTTGGAGAAATTCCAACCCACCTGGAACGCTTTTCGCAGGCAACGCTAAAGTCGAGGAAGCGCCGAATCCACAAACTGACGAAACCTCGAAAATCGCGCCGCGCGCGCGCACACCGCCGCGAACCACGGAAAAAATCCTCGGAAGCTCAAATAAATTCCCTCGTGTCCTCACAAAAACCCGCGCACAACCGGCTCACTCCACGGCCAAAACACAATGCAAACCAAGGCTCAAGTACACCTCAACACCATCACTAAGGTCGCCAGCACCATCTGCTTCCAAAGAGTCACCAACAACACACATAAGAGCTCCAATAGCACATTAATAATTAATGTTCACTTAACCACAAAAACCCATAATTCCACTTGCACCCTACAGGTTCACACAACACACACACCACACACTCACAGCACCAACACACCTCATACATACACATAACCTTCACATTAGGCTCCCAGCACAGTACAAAAATCCAACACACTCCCCACAGGCTTCAACAGCACACATTAATACATTCTCTAATTCATTCACCAAAAATCCACAGCACACTTAAAAAAATACCTGCTCACATAATCACCAATTACTTAAGTCCACCCATACTCACACACAAGCCCACTGTACACTCCCTGCTCACATACACCACACAGCACACACACACATTGTCCAGACTGCACAGGTGCAACAATCCGGGTGCCGCGCACTCAACTCGGGCTCCGCACAGCACCTCGCCGAAACAGCTACGATGACCGCATTCTGTGAGAGAAAAAGGGGAAAAACCACAAAAAAATCAGTCAACCCGGCCAACCCACGTGATCGCCGGCGAAAAACCAGCTCTCGACCGTCGGAAAAGCCGCGCGCCGACGCGAGGAGCTTGCTGCGCACGCGCCACTACTCGCTGTCCAGCAGTTGCCCGCACGGCCCCCTCCCTCGCGCCAGCCGCCTGCCACGCGGCGCCTGGCCCGCCGCGCGGCGCCCTGCGGCGTTGCAGCGCGCTGCCCGCGCGGCGCCTGGGCCTGCCGCGCGAGCCTGGGGCCAGCCGCGCGGTGCCCAGCTGCGCAGCTGCGCACGCCCGCGCCCCAGCTGCGCAGCCCGCGCGCGCCTGGGCCCGCAGCGCGCGGCCCGCGCGGCGCCTGGGCTCGCAGCGCGCGGCCCAGGCCCGCAGCGAGCTCGTTGCGCGCCCGCGCGAACCTGTGCAGCCCCCGGACTGCGCCCGCGCGGCGCCCTACACGCTTCCGCGCAGCGCCCACGCGGTGCCTGGCCCGCAGCAGCTGCACCCGCCAGCTGCGCTGCCTCCGCAGCGCGGCGCCCACCACCTGCACTTGCTACGGCCACTCCATCCATGGACAAAAAGTCCAACACCACCAACCTCAGCTCTAAAACCAAAAGCTCCAAAACCCAAGCTCTCCTTCAGAACAAAACTGTAAAAAGACACATACCTCATTTAAAACCGTCGCGCGCCGCTCGGCTCCACGCGACTACAAGCAGGGGTCAAAACTCCATCCAAGCACTCTCCCTCACTTTCTCATTCACTTCCCCTCTTTTTTTTCCTCTCCTACTTCCTCTCTTTTTTTCTTTTTCTCTCTTTCTCACTTACTCTGCTCCACCCCTCAATCCTGTGTTTTGAGGAAGGGAGAAGATGATGACGTGGCGGTTTCTTAATTAGGGATGCTTAATTAGGGGTGCAAGACAGCTGTAGCAGGTAATAAAAATCCAATTAACCCCAACAAAAATCTAATCCCACTTCTACTCTATTTCTTCCCTTTCTAAAATTTTTCTTTTCCTTGCTTCTTAACAGGCTAAAATTCACATATTAATTAAATTAATTAAATAATGCATATTTAGCCAACTCCAACTCACTTTTTGGCTTTGGGGCCTCCGCACCAGTCTGAAACCTCCCGAACTCCGCTGTAATCTGAAAATACACATGTCCACAGCTTTTCCCCCTCAAAAAGCTCAACTGTGGAGTCGGTGTGCTTAATCCAAAAACCGGCTCCAATAATTGCCAACTCCAACTCACTTTTTGCCTTCGGGTCCTCCGCGTCAGTCCGGATCCTCCCGAACTCCGCTGTAATCATAAAGTACACCTGTTCCAAATATTTTCTAATTTTTCTGTACACCACTGTGGAATCGAGGCTTTCCCAAAACCAGTCCTCTATCGGCGCACAATGCCCGGAAAACTCCGAATCAAGCTGGGGCTTCCGCGTTGATCCGAATCAACCCAAATTCATCTGTAAACACATATGGAACATGCTCGAGGCGATTTCTCCGCACCACGCCATCTTGCGAGGTCGGTGCGCTATACGAAATCCCGGTACTCTACAGTTACAGCATATGGTCAGCCGATTTTTACAACTTGGGCAAGGCATAGGTGGGAATGAGAACTCTCCCCCTATGGTTGTTACCCATAGTTTTGGCTATTGCTGTGGTCACTGCAATGGTTTTGGAAAATCTTCGTGGTAGGGTTTTGGGGTGCTCCTTTGGGTTAAAAGGAGATCACCAGGGCTAGTATATCTTGTTCGTTTGGGTTCGAAATCGGTTAGAGAGGTTGTGTCTTGTTTCGCACAAGTGTGCATAGGTGGCGACTCTTGTCGTGGGTTTAGCATTTGACGCTGGGTGTGGTGCCGGTTAGTTCCTTGGGGGGAAATAGCTTTGGTTTGGGTTCTTGTGTTCTGCACAAGAGGGTCGGTTTAGGTTGTCTTACAGGTGGGTTGGCGCGTGATCCCTCGAGTGCGCACAGTAAACCTGGGCAGTTTATATGGCAAGGTTATTCTCGCCGTATTCGTTGCTTGTCCTTTTTTCGACCTGGTAGGTTTTGGATGGGTAGTCTGTTGTACCTGGAGGCCGTTGTGTTAGTGGACTTTGAGCTCGGGGTTCTCCTGTTTGGGAGTGTGACTGTTTGGTCGGGGAGATTGTGGCTCGGTTCGTTGCTCGGTGCTTAGAGGGGCAACGGGTTAGGACCGAGCGTTAGTGGTTAACAAGAGTGTCGCACCCACTTCTGTGTCAGGATGGAAGTAGGATCATATCTCTTGGTTTTTGTCGCCAGCTTCCCATGATCAAGGCATAATCTTGAGGTAATTTTGAGTTGTGGTTCTGTGATCGATTGGAGAAAGTGTAGGTCAACGAGATTTGTTGACTACATGGCGTTCCGACTTTGGTCACTTTCGGCTAGAACACCCGGTATGCATCTCTTTCTTTGGGGTAGACCTTGTGGTAGGTCTTAGAGCTGAAACCTAGCTTTAGTTTTGCCTGTCACCTCAGAGGTAAGGACAATCGGAGTGAGCGATCCGGGATAGTGGATATGCTCCGAGCTAGTAGCCTAGAGTCGGGGGACGGATGGTTTCGTTGTCTGCCAGGGTAGGATTACCTGTAGTTAGCGACCCGATTTGTTTTGTTGGCACCTCATGGAGCTTTGTGAGGGCGGCAGTATGGTTTTTCCCTTGATGTTGGGTTATTTTGGGCAAGTAAGGGCTCGTCGGTACGGGTTTGGTGGTAGGAGTGGGGTACCTCCACGCATCGCAAGAGTTTTGTTGCTGACTGCTCAGCGTCGTCAGAGGTGATCCGCGGACCGGTGGCGTCATAATGGGAAACTCCAAGTCAGGGAGCAGGCTTACTCAGGTTAGTTCCGACCAAGAGTGTCACGCCCCGGGGTCGAACTGCGACCCGGGCTCGCCAACAGATCCGCCACCCACACGGGAAATCTCGCATAGGCAAAGCGTCTAACTTGCAAAAGATAGTACTACAGGTATGCAAATATCAGAGCGGGAATAAAGTGCAGAAGAAAAGAATCCAATCACTATACATTCGAAAATAAAGTACAATATCCATCTCCCAAATATAAATAATCATCATACAATATCCTCAATACAGCATCCCTAGACCCAAAAAGAGAGATAAACTATAACCATAGTACAATAGTCTCTCAAATACAGAAAATCCCTCTCCAAGTATACTATACAAAAATCCAGCTGATAGTACTAAAAATCTCCAACCAGAGGATACAGCTACCTACACTCCTCGGGCAGGTAAGGATCTAGCTCGTGAACCCCTCGCCTCGAACAGCGACCGAAGGATCTGCAACTCCCGCAGTAGACACTGCAAAACAAAGGGAGGAAAAAAAGGAAAACAACAATGGGGGTGAGAACCACTAGTAAACCAGTAGCCTACCCCTGTGGGTAAAGCCTCAAACTCCGACGTACCCACTAAGTCTACCAGAGGAAAAGGAAAAGGTAAAGTGGTAAGGTAAATAAACTGCTGAAACAGAAAAACCACCACTAGTATGCCTCTAAATGCAGGACCGACTAAAATGACTGTATGCATGCATCAGTAAACAGTATCTGTCCAAATAAACCCAATCTAACCACCAGTAAAAATCGGTACTGCCTGCTGCCGCTATCGAACTCAAGAACCCAGTAACTATCCGGTACCTATCTGGTACCATAATAGCGGGATCGGCACACATGGCTCGAATCCCAATAAGTAACAGACTGGCACACATGGCTCAGTCATAAGCCTACATCCGAAGTGGCACTCGAGGGGAGCGACCCACACGAGTAAGTAACCATGTCACAATATCTCAATATAGCAGGACTGGATCACGACTATGCTCACGTGGGAAAAATCCATCCACTAAAGAAACCCCGATCCCTTAATCTGATGCAAAAGTAAACACCTGGTCGACCGCCCAATGTTCGCGGTCGCCGCAACACTCTACAAGCCCACAATCTGGTACAACAACCGACATCCGGTCAACCGCCTAATATCCGCGGTTGCCGCAACACCCCACAAGTCCATAATCTGATACAACCGCCGACATCCGGTCAACCGCCTAATATCCGCGGTTGCCGCGACACCCCGCAAGTCCACAATCAAGTATAACTTGTCCCCGACTCAAAGGTCCCGACTACACTATCCCAAACCCCTGCTCGAACCCGAGCAACATGTATCAAATGTCTAGAAAAGGAGAAAAGAGAAACATGGATTCTCCTAAGTCAAGTCCCAATATGATAGTGTAGCGATAAAATATGGCCTATCTAGATGTCCATACAAGCATGCAAATGTCCTATTGAAAGATAAAAGAAAGTGTATCGAATAGTAACTCCACATAGGTATAACCAACATGCCAAAATCACTAACCAACTATACATGTCCATAATCCATGATCCATGACAAATCATCAAAGTGGTATCCGCACATAGGATATATCATCTTGTCCCATCAAATGATCAATTTTCCTGAAAGGCTAAGTGCTAACATTGCATGCTAATATATCACCACCATAGTATAACAATCCCACAAAAATAGGCCGAGAATTAATCAGATTACTTTAATCATGCAAATACATCCTCATAATAATATTCCCACAACGATACTCCCATAACATTATTCCCACAATAATATTCCCACATGGATAAGCTCATAAGTAGTGTAATCATGTATGACCTTCAATGGGGTGCCAAATCAATCATCATTATGGGGTCTCTCTAATAGTCTTAGTGAGCAAGTCGCAGAAAGAGGTAAGCAACAACAACCCACCTGGAACGCGCAAATCCAGTACTGTAAAAGACTCCTCGCTGTCCAACTACTGTCCCCGCAACACCCAAAATCCGCGAGCCACTGCAAAAGAATCGCACTTGGTATAAATAAACCTCCCCCAAACAGCACTTGCTGTTTTGCAAAACAGCACAGGAAAACAGGGAATCTCACCTCTGCGCAGTCCTCTGAAAAATCCAGAAAAATCACAGCTGCGATCCTCGCGACGAGCGAAAATCGAGTATTTATACGTCCCGTTCCGACACCCGTAGGCCAAGATATAAAATGAACAATCCAGCGCTGTCCAAAAAGTTACCACAGAAAATGGGGTCAAAAGATGCCTCGGGAACCGCACCAAAAACCCAAAACGAAGCAAAGTGATCAACACGAAAATCGAAGGCCTACCTCTTACGAACACACTGCCATGAAAATCATCCAAAAAATTCTTCGAAGTAGCACAAGGGACCTCTCTGACCGAACAACGACGAAAATGGGCACCGAAAGGGAAACGTCGAAGCGCGCCGCGTCACCAAGATCGTCGATGCCGCGGCCTCCAAAAATCCCGGGGATCCTTCACGAGATGGAGGACAGAGAGAGGAAGAAGTTTGCTTCAGGTCTCTCTCTCTCGTTCTCTCTCTAAAGCCTGGAAAAATAGAACAAAGGAGGAGGAGAAGGGCTATTTATAGCCTAGCCCACCTCGAATTTGGGCGCAAAAATTCGGGCGCCCGAATTGATTCGGGCCCCAAAATGGGCCCAAACGGCCCGCCACGACGAGCGTCCGGATTCTCCCGGGCGCGACGCGTGTCCCGAACACGGGACAGCGGCACCCGGCGAATCGGGCGCTACCGCGTGCCCCTGGCGGGGCGCCACATGGCGCAGGCGTGCGCCACCCTGCCTGCCACGCCAGCCGGCTGCGGCCAGTGTCCGCCTACCACGCCTGCCACGCATGCGTACGGCTGCCTGCCCCGCGCCCCGGCTGGACCGCGCGCGCATGAGCCGCCCAATCTGGGGCCGCCACGTGGTGCGCCCCAGTCCACGCACTCAGCCGCGCGACCCCGTGAATCGCATCTCGTGAGCCCGCCAATAACAGGCTACAACGTGTCTTCCGCCCGGTCCACTACACCAGCGCCTAATTTCCATGGACCGCGATGCGTGCGCCGGCCAATCCCCGGCCACCACGTGTCATCCCTGCCAGTCCACGGCTCCCCCGTGCACTAGAATACACCGAAAACTTTCGGCTGTCCGTTTTCGGGTGTCCGGACTCAGAAAAGTACATCCAAATAGCCGATTTTCATTGTTTTTCCGTGCTGAATCCAAATCCGGTGTCCGTTTGGCCAAAATCCACTTCTATAAATTCGGCGAAAGCATTCGAAAGGTAAACTTGATCTATTTTTCGCACGGGGTCCATTCCTTGAGTCCGATTCGCGCACAAACACATCCAACACACAGAATAGTCTTCCAGAAGTCGCTGGTCATGCCGTAACTCTCCAACGAAGATCCGGGTCATGACAAAGAGGGATCAGACGGTAGGGTTGCAAGGCAGGTTGAGCCCGCAGTTTGTCTGAAATCTTGGGGCGGTTCAGTCCGGTAGCATATCGTTCAGGGTTACCACCAAGTTCCCACAGGATATATATATATAAGGTGTTTCACGTGTCAATGCTTCGGGGGTGGGTTTTTGACCACGATGCGGATCTTGGCACGTGAGAGTAGGTAGGTATGTACCCGACCTTTTCTCTACGTACCGGGTTGGTGGAGTAACCGTGGGGAGCGTGGAGCTACGTGTGTTTTTTAATTGGTTTTGTGATAGCGTTTTCCCGTTTTACTGGCGGGGGTAGTAGTTAAGTTTCGAGGACGAAACTTCTTTTAGGGAGTTGTGATGTAATAACTCTGGTTCTTTTTAACTTTTTTTTTAACTTTTCCCTAAATGTCGATTTTTGGTTTTAAGCTAGATTTAGGTGAGAATTTCTTAACATGGTTCTTTTGGAAATTCGGGTTGCGGTTACCGTATCGTAGTAGAGCTCGTTAAGCGAAGAACGACGATGCAATAGAATCTGAAATCCGACTTACGGATCTTCTGGAATGAGGATTTCAATATTAGCGGGTCCAAAAAGGTAAGTTCGGAAGTTCTCGGGACTCGTTAAGTGTTGTTGGTACATCGAGATCCGTGCTAATAGTTACGGAACGTTTCGAAGGATCGGCACGCTTATCGAGAAAGTCGGTGGCAAAATCCCCTTTTGTTTTTTAAATATCGGATATTGGGAAAATAAAAATATTAATTAAAGATATTAATATCCTAATTACCGTATAACCCTAATTTTGGGAAAAAAGAAAAGATCGCTTCTTCCTTCTTCCTCACCGAGCGTGCCGACGACTGAGACCGAAAACGTCGCCAATACTGGGGAGCAGATCCAGAAGCACCACCGTCTGCGGAAATCAAGATCGCGTCGTCTTCTCCGTCGGAGCGAGGTTAGTGGACGTCTTTATTCATTAGGGTTTTGTTGGTTTCGTTCTTGGACGTTTGTCTGTTGAGGCTTTTTGTTGGTTTTGTTCGTAAACGATTATTCATTAGGGTTATGTTGGTTTCGTTCTTGGACGATTGTTCGTCGTGGTTTTCGTGGTTTTGTTCGATGGGGTTTTGTTGGGTTTTTTGGGTTTTCCGCGGGGTTACTTTTGGATCGTCGACGGTGGCACCATCGCCGCTCAATGCCCTAGCCGAGCCGTCGCTCGATGCCCTAGCCGAGCCGCCGCCGCTCGATGCCCTAGCCGAGCCGGCGCCACTCGATGCCCTACCTGAGCCACAACCGCCGCCACCGCGCGCTACCACCGCAGGCCGCGCGCCGCAGAGGCGCTGCGCCGCGCGCAGCCAGGTGCGCTGCCGCCCGCACGCAGCTAGGTGTCGTCGCCCGCGCGCAGCCAGGCACGCTGCCAGGCGCTATCGCCGCCCGAAGACAGGTGCGCTACCGCCCGCGCGCCGCCAGGTGCTGCAACCCGCGCGCAGCCAGGCACGCTGCCGCCCGCCCGCAGCCAGGTGCGCTGCCGCCCGTGCGCAGCTAGGCACTGCCGCCCGCACGCAGCCAGGTGTGCTGCCACCCGCGCGCAGCCAGGCGCTGCCGCCGCCCACAGCCAGGTGCGCTGCCGTCCGCGCGCAGCCGGGCGTGCTGCCACCCGCACGCCGCCAGGCGCACCACTCGCGCCGCTCTTGCGCTGTTAGGGCACGCCGCACAGGGCTGCGCCCCGCTAGGCCGCCGTCGCGTAGTGCTGCCGCACACGCGCCCTGCCAGGCTGCCGCTGCTGGATGCCCTAGCCACCACCGCCGCTAGAAGACCTAGCCGCCGCCGTCGCTGCTACTAGCGCCCCCGCGCGCCGCGCCGCTACCAGGCTTGCACCATGATGCTGCCCGGGGCTACGCCGCGCGCTGCTGTCAGGCCGCCGCCCGCGCGCCCTTGGAGCCTACGCCTCCACGCAACCCGCGCTGCCGCGCAACCTGCACCGCCGCGCAGCCTGCGCAGCCAGCGTCCGCGCGATAGTCCACGCGGGTCAAGTCGCTGCCGTCAATAGCTTGGCTCGACGGTTTTGGCTTGACGGTTTTTGGTTTAACAGTTTTGCAGTCCGCTTGACGGTGCAGTGCGCTTGACGCAGCGATTTCGTTTTCCGTCATATAACCCTCCGCTTGGTCGTTTTCCGACGCGTGCTTCGTCAAGGCAACGGTAGGAGCCCGATTTTCCGTCCGTTGCCCCGTCGACAGTTGGATCGCGTCGGAGGCTCGGTTTTGCGACCGGAAAGATTTTTGGACGCGGAGTTTGTCATCGGCTTGTTGTGTTGGGATAACAGGGTACCGTTTTTAAGTCCAGTCTTTTGTTTCGCCATCAAAATTTTATCTGTTATTTTCGGTACACCAGTAGAATCCCCTTTTTCGGTAATTTCGAGTTTTGCACGATTTTTCCTATCTTTTGATGTTAGGGGTATTGCTAGTATATTTTACCTTCCAGGTGACCGGTTGTCGCGGTATGAGGTCCGGTGAGCTGTTTGTCCATATCCGAACAATGGTAAAATTATTCGGGAAAATTTTTTGATCGAGTTATTGATCGGTGCGACAATCGGGACGCCGAAGGCAGTTTCGATTTTGGGATGGAAGGGATTTTTGGTACAGTAGTTGTGACCACTGAATGTGCTGGTTGGGGTAAAATGTTGATTTGTTTATTTGGATTTTTATTAGGCCCGCGTAAGGTTTTGAATGCTTAGGAGGATCGCGGGCGCGGTCGTTTGTCTCCGTTTCAGGTGGGTACCCTCATCCAAGGAAGGGGATGCCGTCAGATGGCTCCCTTCCGGTTTTTCCTGTTGTTTGTCGTTATCATTAATGTTGACACTTCTTTAATAACTGAGTATGGTAAAGTTGGTTGTATGGTACACCAAGAGTTAGAGAAAGGTTGACTGACCCTGGGCTACTTACTGATATTCATGCTACATCGGAGCGACTGAGTGTCGCAGAAGGCTTACGGCACTTGTTTGACGATCGATATGCTCATGGCGCTTCCACGCACACCGGCGGTTTGGCCACCGTATCTGTGTACTTTTTCCGATAGGTGGTCTGACTAGACCCGTGGACCCCACGCGGCTATGTGCGTGGCGGTCCCCTTGTGGCTATTTGCGGAGCTGCATTCGTGTAGTGGGGGATTTCTTTGCACCAGGTTCTGAGCGGGACTGTTCCTTTTGCCTGAGGTCCTCGGACCAACATGGCGGTTTTGTGCTTGGGTTCCCAGGAGAGATACGATTGGTAGCAGGATGGGGTTGTGGATGCTCAGGGTTACAATTCGGGTTATTATCATTATTATTAGCACCTTTCTAGCATCAGTTTTTAGTCTTATTTGTCTCTACTCTTCATGTCACTGACTCCCACTGTGTGACAGGTTTGGCCGGATCTGGGGATCAGGACGATGGTGAGGACGCTACTTGGTGAGGTGTGAGATTACCTCGGTCAGGTTCTGTAGTAATCCGGAATATTTTATTTTAAATAAATAAAATAAAAGGTGAATTTTAGCCGGAGTTAGATTCTAAAGGTCTAAATTGATCTATTTGATCAATTGCCGGGGTGCAAGTTGCACGAATTACGAGGCAAAAAGACTAATTTCTAATTCGGGCATGATATTGGAAATCCGAGTTGATCGTTGTGATCGTCTTGTCGAACTGAGCAAGTTTCATATTCAGCACTGTTCGATCTGACGGTCGGATCTTCCAGAATTCAAAGAAGAAGAGGGCAATTAGCCGCGATTAATGGAACAGTGCCTATGCGCACAGTAACTTTAGTCACTTACTGTAGATGAACAGTAAACCTTAATTTTGAATTCCCTCTTGATCAACATTGGCCAATTTACTATCTGGACTCCTAATATAGTGATTCGAGTAGTCAATTCTAGCTATTTTCGACGTTCTGAACGCAACGGCGCTGATGAAATTTCTGTTTGGCGACCCTGAAATCTCAGAAAGTATGGATAACTGTATTTTTGTACAGTTTTTATGGGCCGAGATTTTACCAGGGCGTCATGTCGAAAAACTAAAATTGCTACCTTACAGATTTCGACGTTCCGGACGTCGTGGCGAAGTCCGTTTTTCGTTTTGACGAGCGAAACGTCTCGAAAAGCGTGAATTACGGCGAAAAATACAGTATTTTGCAGAAAAACCCGTAATTTTCTGCTCCGAAAGGCATGCGGCTTACAGGTGAGGGACTAGACTGTAAGAGGATCAACTTTTGTTAAGGGCTCATGTCCAATTACTGTAAGGATGAAGGGCTTTTGCGTAAATGTGTTTTAAACACATAATACACGTGTAGAAGCTACCCAAAACCCTAGCCTCTTCCTCTTCGCAACTGAAGCCTCCATTAGCTTCTCCAGCCCGCAACCGACACTGCCGAAACGGCCGGCCATTCGGGTCGCCGGAGAGAGGTTGGGAAGCCTATAAATACCTAGCTTCTCTTGAGCTTTGGAGCAAAGATCAACCAAAGCTGTAGGGATAGCCCAACCTTCTTCTGAGAGCTCTACTGAGAGGTTGCAAGCGAGCCCTGGTGTACCCGACCCCAGCCGCCGCCGAGCGCCGCCGCAGCCACCTTCCTCTTTCTTCCTTACTCCGACGAAGTAGAAGGTTGGAACCAAGTTGCTTCAAGATTGGTTTGGGAGTGCTGAGTTGTGATGACCTGGATCCCCGCAGAGCTGTTGCGGTGCATTGGGGTGGCCATTGGAGGCCTACGCGGTGTGCGGAAAGTGTTTGGGGCACGATTGGACACTAGTGTTGGATTTCGGACTTAAAACGGATCACGCGGGTGATCGTGGGACCCCGTCGGATTTTTAGAGGTGTTTTCGCGCGAAACGGATATTAAGATCGGGCTCGGCGCGAATTTCGGACTAAGAATACCTTTCCGGGGGCATTCGGCAATTTTTAGAGTGAGAATTTTGCGAAATGGACGTCAAATTCGGATTCAGCGCGCGAAAATGCTTCAGACGGACTATTTACATGAATTTTTGGGGCTCGGGTACTGTTCACCGGCCGGAACAGTACTTCCGGCGATCGCCGGCGGCCGCGGCGGCGGCGGGCAGCGCCGGCGGACGGCGAGGGCACTCGGGCAGGCGGCGCGCGTCCGCGGGCAGCCGCTGAGGGGGCGCGGCAGGCGCGGCGGGGGCGCGGGCAGGCAGGCGGTCCACGCGGCGGGCGTGCACCAGGGAGGGCGACACGTGGCAGTCACCCATTGGACGGTTCAGTGCTCTTGGTCCACGGAGCATCACGGGTCTATGGTGCACCGGTCTTGGACACGTGGCCATCTACCATTCGTTGGTCCACAGAATCTCGTGCACCGGGTGCACCAAACAGTAAGAGGGACACGTGGCGATCCCCTATTGGTCGGTCAACTGTGCGGGCAGGCTGGGCAGGCGCGTGGTCAGGTGCACGGTGCAGGCTGGTGGTGTGCCACGTGGCAGCTTCCCATTGGTTCAGGGTTGGACACGTGGCAGTGTGCGGTTCGTCGGGTGCACAAGGTGGGTGAGCCGGGCGTAGCGAGTGCATGGTGTGCCACGTGGCGCATTTTCATTGGCTGGAAGCCGTGTTTCCTGTTATGTGGACACAGAGGTAATTAAGGGAAATGTTTTTTGGTTGTGGCTTTGAGGGAATCCGAGGCTCATTCAAAGGCGTTTTTCTCCATCTTAGAGGCTCCATCTTCTCAAGAGGTGAGAAGATGAAATCTTCATCAAGAAGAGAGGAAGCATCCTGTGAAGTTTGAGGATTTTAGGAGGCTCGGATCCCGAGGTTGGGGATTTTTCCGGCGCGGCGCGACGATCATTCTCCGGCAACCCGATTCGTCGCATTTCAGTGTTCAGGCTCCCCCGACTCACCCCGACCTCCTATTTTCACGATTTTTGCGCCGTTGGATTCTTAACAGGTAGGGCTACGTTTCTTATTTCTACTGGTTTTTCCCCATTCCGAGGTTTTCATGGGTTTTTCGGATCATCTTGTGACCCCATTTTGCTGTGATGGAGTTTTGGACAGCGGTTCGGTATTTCGGCGATATCTCCGCAACCGGACATCGGATTGAGGCGATTCAAAAGGGATTTGCATCTACGCATCGCAAGGAATCTCTCTGAATTTTTGTGGAATTTTGTGGAATTTCCCTGAAGGTGAGAACCCCCTTTTTACAGAACTTGTAGCACAGTTTTTGGGTGAAAGTATTGTTCGGGGTGGTCCTCTTGTCGATTTTGGTTCTCAGCATAGAAAAATCGTGGGAAAACGTGCAGGTACTCGTTTCGACCGGTTCGTCGCGTAGATCGCAGTGGTATTTTTCTGGGAATTTATTGGGCACGTTTCGCAGGTGAAAAAGGCTAAACTGTGGACTGATTGTAATTGGGACAGATTTTGGTGTGAGCATGGTTCATTAATTGTGCTTGTTCTTTGGGGTATTTTGTGCAGTACCGTGGTGATCGTTGAGACCGGGCGCGGACTTCGCTGTTGGGATCAGGATTTAGCGCTCGAGGTGGGCGGTTGTTTATTACCTCTATTTTGACATGCTCACTAGGAATATTAGAGTGATCCCCTTTATTGGACATCTTGATTAATCATGATTGGGGTGGGTTTATGCATGCCGGTGTGGGAATAGGGTTGCTTTGATAGCGGTTAACCTTGCATGTGGAATGGAATATTTATGTTGGACTATTTGATTATCCTGTTGATGGTACTACTTGAGGGTAGATGACATGCGTAGGTGGATACTGTTAATGATTAATGCCTTTAATTATATTTCCTTGAGAACACTTGCATGCTTGTATGGACATCTAGATAGGCCATCTTTTATTGCTACACTATCATATTGGGATTTGACTTAGGAGAAACCATGATTGCTTTCTTTCTCCTTCTTATTTAGACTTTCGAGTCATGTTGCTCGGTTCGAGCGGGGGTTTGGGGATAGTGTAGCCGGG
>JAQOTM010000528.1:103708-152655 GCA_029168755.2 Tillandsia fasciculata | reverse complement strand
CCCGGGTGTGTTTTCTGCAAAGGCCAGCATCCATCAAACACGTGTGATTTGAGGATTGGCGCTGTTATCGATGCGGGACAGCCGGGTCATATACGAGCTACTTGCCCTGGTGGCGACATCTGCAGCACCTTCTTCAACATCAGCTCCTTTTGCACTACAGCACGACCTCCATCTCAGCAGCGACCTTATGCTCCGGCAAGCAGGCCATCTTCGTTCCCATCCCACAGACTATCGCCCTCCAGCTCAGAGAGGGCGAGTGTATGCTGCGAAAGTTAGAGACTTTCGGCAGCAGATCATGTGGTGGCAGGTATCACCTTACTTTCTGGCATTAGGACTCGTACTTTATTTGATACTGGAGCATCACATTCTTTTATTAGTAGATCGTTTGCATCATTACATGGGTTAGAGGTAGGACTTTTGCCACGTGCACTAGAGGTTCAGATTCCCGATCACACTTTGCACGTGGAGGAGTGTTGTGGTCCTGCCCGATGCAAATTGAGTCCTGGATTATGCCAGCAGACCTATTGGTCTTGAAACAGCTGACGGACTTGACGTGGTTCTCGGGATGGACTGGCTGGCTCGATATTTCGCGACTATTGATTGTGCCGCGAGGATTATCACATTTAGAGAGCAGGCCAGGAGATGTTTGTATACCGGGGATGTCAGAGTGCTTTCTTTGCCTCTATGATTTCGACTTCCCGAGCGCAGGCAGATGATCCATCGCGGATGTGTAGCCTTTTTGGCTAGTGTTGTTGAGGGGCCTACGGCGGCGGTGGGACTCGGGGATATCCCTATTGCCCCGCGAGTTCCGGATGTCTTTCCACCTGAGCTGACTAGTATGCCGCCAGATAGAGAAATTGAGTTTGTGATTGACGTAGTTCCAGGAACTGCGCCAATCTCTAAGGCTCCTTACCGGATGGCACCGGCGAGCTGCGAGAGCTTAAGGCGCAACTCCAGGATTGATGGATAAAGGTTTTATTAGACCAAGTGTGTCGCCTTGGGGAGCGCCGGTGCTATTCGTGAAGAAGAAGGATGGGTCACTACGATTATGTGTGGACTATAGGGAATGAATAAGTGACCATCAAGAACAAGTACCCTTTGCCGCGCATTGATGATCTCTTTGATCAGCTGCAAGGGTCTTGTGTCTTTTCCAAGATAGATCTGCAATCCGGTTACCACCAGTTGAAGGTGAAGGCCGAGGATGTCCCGAAGACAGCTTTCAGGACACGGTACGGGCATTATGAGTTTACAGTTATGCCTTTTGGGCTGACTAATGCCCCTGCCGCATTCATGGATTTAATGAACCGAATCTTCCGACCATACTTGGATCGATTCGTAGTAGTATTCATCGATGACATTCTGGTTTACTCCCGAAGTGATGCTGAGCATGAGGAGCATCTGAGGATTGTACTACAACTTCTACGAGAAAAGAAGTTGTATGCCAAACTGACAAAGTGTGAGTTTTGGCTTCGGGAGGTAGCTTTCTTGGGCCATGTGATTTCCGCCGCTGGTGTGGCAGTAGACCCGGCGAAGATTGAGGCAGTTCGGGATTGGCCCCGACCGACGACTGTTTCAGAAGTACGCAGCTTCATGGGATTAGCTGGGTATTATCGTCGGTTTGTGGAAGGCTTTGCGAAGCTCTCCACACCCCTCACTCGCTTGACGCGTAAAGGAGTGAAGTTTAACTGGAGTGAGGACTGTCAGAGAAGCTTTGAAGAGCTGAAGAGTAGATTAATGACCGCTCCTATCCTTTCCCTCCCAGTTATGGGAAAAGGATATGTGATCTACAGTGACGCATCGCACAGTGGACTTGGTTGTGTATTGATGCAGGAAGGGAGGGTAATTGCTTATGCATCGCGACAGCTCAAGGATTATGAGAAGAATTACCCTACCCATGACTTGGAGCTTGCTGCCGTAGTGTTTGCATTGAAGCTTTGGCGCCATTACCTGTATGGGGAGCACTGTGAGATCTACACCGACCACAAGAGCCTAAAGTATCTGTTCACAAAGAAGGAGCTAAACCTAAGGCAACGCCGATGGTTGGAGCTGTTAAAGGATTATGACGTGGAAATCTTTACCATCCAGGTAAGGCCAATGTGGTTGCTGATGCTTTGAGCAGAAGAGCAGTGCAGAGTTTGTCCATGTTAATTACAAATCAGGCGCCACTATTGGAGGAGATGAGGCGACTTGAGATAGAGGTGTGTCCCCTGGGGTCTCTGCAAGACTAACCTCTTTAGTCGTGCAGCCCACTCTGATGGACAGGATCAGGGAGAGAAACAGAGTGAGGACCCCCACTTGACCAAGATTAGAGATCAGATTCCGAAGTGATCAGTCAGGGGACTTTAAAATGGATGTTTCGGGAGTACTGAGGTACAGGACCGAGCATGTGTGCCAATGGATGCGGAGATCAGAGAGCAGATATTGCGAGAGGCCCATTATACACCTTATACCCTACACCCTGGTGGGACTAAGATGTATAAGGACCTCAAGGCACACTCTGGTGGAATGGCATGAAAAGAGATATCGGGAGATTTGTGGCTCAGTGTTTAACTTGTCAGCAGGTGAAAGCTGAGCATCGAGTGCCAGCTGGCAAGTTACAGAGTCTCCCAATCCCACGTGGAAATGGGACCACATTACGATGGATTTTGTGGTCGGATTGCCCGAGGGACAGGGAGGTGCTGATGCTATCTGGGTAGTTGTAGATCGACTTACCAAGTCAGCACACTTTTTGCCTATACAAACTACTTGGTCACTCGAGCGACTAGCCCAGTTATATCTAGGATGAGATAGTGAGGTACATGGAATACCAGCCTCCATAGTATCAGATAGAGACCCAAGGTTTATTTCGCATTTCTGGAGGAGTTGCAAACAGCCATGGGGACTCAACTGAGGTTCAGTACGGCTTTCATCCGCAGACTGATGGGCAGTCAGAACGGACTATACAAATCCTGGAAGACATGCTGAGGGCTTGCGTCTTAGATTTCGGCGGAGGGTGGATTCGACACTTATCTTTAGCTGAGTTTCGCGTACAACAACAGCTTTCAAGCGAGCATTAAGATGGCTCCGTTTGAAGCGTTGTATGGACGCAAGTGTCGATCACCACTTATTGGAGTGACGTGGGCGAAGAGGCGAACCTTGGGACCAGAGCTGTTGTTAGAGGCAGAAGAGAAGGTCGAGTGATTCGGAAGCATCTTCAGACCGCCCAAAGCCGACAAAGGAGTTATGCCGATGTTCGGCGACGAGACTTAGATTTCAAGTTGGAGATCATGTATTCCTGAAAGTCTCGCGTCCAAAGGAATCAGGAGATTCGGCATTCGTGGGAAGCTTAGCCCCCGATATATTGGACCCTTTGAGGTATTGGAGCGTTCGGGCCAGTTGCTTACCGACTTGCACTTCCCCCGAGACTTGCTGGTGTCCACAATGTATTTCATGTTTCTACTCTGAGGAGATATGTCTTCGACCCGTCGCACGTCATCGACTTCACACCGCTCGAGATCAGCGAGGATTTGAGGTACGAGGAGCGTCACTACGAATTCTGGATCGAGAGGTGAGAGAATTGCGCAGTCGAACTATTCCCTATGTGAAGATCCTTGGAGCAATCATGACGAACGCGAGGCGACGTGGGAGCTCGAGTCAGAAATGTTGAACACCTACCCCTACCTGTTTGAGGCTTTGGACTGAGGTATGATTTCGTTTCGAGGACGAAACTCTTTTAGTGGGGAGGATGTGATGATCCGGATTTTTATGAAGGTTTTTGAGGCATTAACGGTGATTAGAAGAAGCCACTGAGTGTAATGGAGCTTGCAGCGTCGAAAACGGACTTCAGAAATGGATCCGGCGCGAAAAACGGATCAAGTGGGCCTTTCGGGAGCTTTCGCCAAAATTTTGGATGAGAATTTGCAGAAACGGACGGCGAATTCGGACTCAGCGCGCGAAAACGATCAAAATGGTATATATAACTTATTTTTCGGCAAATTTTACTGTTCACCGGAACAGTGTTTCCGGCGACACTGTTCCGGCGCCGGCGGACGGCGGCGGGCAGCGGCGCGCGGCGGCGCAGGGCGGCGCAAGGGCGGAGAAGGGCCGCGGGCAGGCGCGGGCAGGCGCAGGCGGGCGCGGGCAGGCCGCAGGCGCGGGGTCCACAGGCAAGGCGTGCACCGGGTGCACCGAATATTTGGAATGCCACGTGGCAGCTCCTGATTGGTCCGGCGGCGTCAAAGGAGGCGGCGTTGTCTGTGACACGTGGCATCACGTGATTCGCCGACAGAATCCGGAAGACCCGGCGCGTAGACCGGGCTCGTGCGCCCCGTGGACCACGTGGGACACGTGGCCACTGTTCATTGGCGGGCGCACGGCCGACCACGTGCACCGGGCGCGTGAAACACGTGGGCGGCTGGGACACGTGGCGCAATATCATTGGCTCCTGTTTGGCTGTTTCGTGTTCTGGAACACGCGGCGCAATCTGAGTGGCCGGATTCGGTGTCCCGTGTTCGGCCCGGATTCGGTGTGCAGCCCGAATAGGGATTTTGGCCCATTATAAATACCCCCTCTCTCTCTCTATGCCATTTGCGAATTCTAGAGAGAGAATTTGGCAGTGAGCCCTTAATGAAAGTTTTTCCTCTCTCTATCCTCTATCTACCCTAGAAATTTCAGAACTTTGGGATTTTCCGACAGCGAGTTATCTGCGACACGGCGCACTGCGACGATTTCCAATTTCGGCCCATTTTCCGTCACAGTTCAGTCGGAAATTCGCTGTGTGCTAACCAGGAGGAATTTTTGAACGATTTCTTCGACAGCGCGACCGTAAGAGGTAAGGCTTCGTTTTTCGTGTTGATCACTTTGCTCCGTTTCGCACTTTTGGCACGGTTCCCGAGGCACCTTTGACCCCCCTTTTTGCTGTGATATTTTCTGGACAGCCCCGACTTCTCCGATTTATATCTTGGCCTAGGAACATCGGATCGAGACGTTTAAGTAGTCGATTTTGATCTACTCGTCGCAAGGAACGCAACCGTAATTTTTCTGGATTATCCTGAGCACTGTACAGAGGTGAGAATCCCCTTTTGTGAACTGGCTGGAAAAATAATAATAAGGCTGTATTTTGGGATCCGTGTTTACACCAGGTGTATTATTCTGTTCAGTTGTGCTCTTTTTCGACGAGTAGCGGGGGTAGGAGACTGCGGACAGCAAGGAGACCTTTTTGGGTGTGGATCACGCTTTTCGAGGTGGGTGGTTGTTGCTTACCTCACTTCTGACTATCTCACTAGGAGTATTAGAGACTCCCGACTTTAAACTGATAATCGGTGTTTTAATCATGAAATTCATAAGTAAAAACCCCACAAATAATATGGCAGATCTTTTATGATAAACTGGGACGTTATTGCTGGACATATGCTGGAACCTATCATCGCATGCAACAAACTTATCACAAAATCATCTTTTTCTAAATAAATATCCGATATTTTCTTTCAGTTTTCAACAGTAACCCTTTGCATGCTTGTTTGGACATCTAGATAGGCCACTATTTATTGCTACACTATTTTTGGGACTTGACTTAGGAGAAACCATGTTTTACTATTCTCCTTCGCATCTGGATTCATGTTGCTCGGTTTGAGCAGGGTTTGGGATAGTGTAGCTGAGGCTTTGAGTCTGGGACAGGTTAGACTCTATTATGGGTTGTGGGGCATTATGGTAACCGCAGACATCAGGCGGTTGGCCAGAGGTTGACTATTTTATCAGTTTTGGTCTTATGGGTTATTACGGTAACCGCGGACAGTAGGCGGTTGACCGGATGATTATCTTTACATCAGATTGGGTATCAGATTTCATTAGTGGACGGATTTTCCCACTTTGATCATAGTCATGATCTAGTCCTGCTATACAGAGATACTGGTTACAGGGATACTTATTACAGAGGCATTTTACTCGTGTGGGTCGCTCCCCTCGAGTGCGACTCCGGAGTGCGCGCGGCAGACTATTCATGAGTCCTTGAGACTCCTTTTCGCATCGGTGTTATGTGTGGGCTGGCATACCCGATACGACACGGCACGGCAGAGCAGGCAGTACCAGTTTTCACTGGTGACTAGATTGGGTCTATTCAGGCAGGCAGGATAGATACTGAGGCATACATATAGTCATTTCTTTTGGCATGGCAGTAGAGGCATAGTAGTGATAGTTTCCCCTTTTCAGTAGTCTCTATAGCATACCACTGCCCTTCCCTTTTGCCTCTAGTAGTCCTAGTGGGTGCGTCAGTGTTTGAGGTTTTACCCACTAGGGGAGGCTACTGGTTTATCTAGTAGTTCTCACCCCCATTATTGTTCTCTGTTTCTTCTCCTTTATATTGCAGAGTCGTCTGCGGGAGCTGATCGAGGTAAGGGGATCGCTGAACAGATAGATCTCCTGTGAGCTGAGGGATTGTATTAGTCAGATATTGTACCCAGACTATTGTGCTTTCCTTTTATTTTAGGTCTGGCTATAGCCAGCTGGATGTATCATTTTGGTGAGCTGGGAGACTATTGTATTGATACAGCTTTACTTGGATTTCAGTTACTATGTGGTTCTTCTATTTCAGCTCTGTTTTATGCTCTTTTATTGTACATCTTATATCTGAGCAGGTTACCAGCGCTTCGTGTACGCGGGAAATTCCGTGTGCACGGCGGATCTGTAGACGGACCCGGGTTCTGGTTTACACCCGGGGCGTGACAGATTAAGTTGGTATCAGAGCTTAGGGATAGGTCAGTTGGGACATAGGAAACCCTAGGCTTTTGGCAGACCCTAGGATGATAGGTCGTGAGAGACGGGACTTTTTGCGAAAGTCGTTGATTTATTTGTTTGACTCTTCCAGTAGGAGAAGAGGGATCGACATATCCTATTTCTAGTGAACAGTTATGTTGGCTGCAGACAACATAAAGTCACAGAAATAGGGGGATGTCCTTGACTTTCGCTAGATTGGGTCGTGTGGGGTTATGTTATTGATGGTGGTTCCTTGTGGCAGGATGCCTCCGCGACGCAGGATGTTGACGCGTTCTCAGCCCTCTTCCCCTGAGCCAGATCAGGAGGAGTCCGGGCAGGGTCAGCATAGTGAGGTGCAGGAGCTACAGGCTCAGATGGCTCAGATGTCGGAGGCTGTTCGGCGTCAGGAGGAGGCTATGAGTCGGCTGACGCAGATGTTAGAACAGAGAGCGCAGCCTGTTGTAGCACCCCCAGAGAGTTCTCCAGTACCATCATCCCCTGCTGTGGCTCCCCCAGTTGTACCAGTGACCCCAGCATCCCCTGTCGCTCGGGGTAATGGTAGACAGCCGTCTGGGTTGACGGGATCTCTTACACCGGCAGAGCAGCGGGGATTGGTGGACATGTTGATAAGGTTCCGCAAATTTGACCCACCCCATTTTTCGGGGCAAAATATTGAGCCGTGGGAGGCAGAGTCATGGATCACGGCAATGGAGCGACGTTTTGAGACGTTGTTTATCGAGGAGCGATATCAGGTGATATTGGCGACGAACTTTTTGGAACACAACGCCGAAGCATGGTGGCGGCGTGTTCGACCGGCGGGTCCGCCTGGGGCTCAGCTCTTGGCCTGGGCGGAGTTCCGCAATCTCCTTCTCGGGGCTTTCTTCCCAGAAAGCGTCCGGCAGAGGTTGGAGGAGCAGTTGAGAAACCTCCGACAAGGAGATCGGCCCGTACACGAGTACATTGCCAATTTCAATCAGTTGTTGGCAAGTGTACCGAACGTGGCCAGGGATGAGGCGCACCGGATCTACATGTTCGAGCGAGGGTTGCGCCGAGACCTTTTTCAGTTAGTTCGTTCACGTAGGTTGCAGACCTTGGAGGCCTCGATGGAGCAGGCACTCTATGTCGAGTGCGGGGAGGTAGTAATGGAGGAGGTAGCTCCAGCTCCCGTAGTGATTCCGGGGGCGAAGCGACCGGCACCGGAGGTTGGGGGACAGGCTAGTTCGTGGAGGCCGCCACGACCGCCGCGGCCTCAGTTTTCCAGCCGTGGGCATTCTGAGCGGCGAGGGCCTGGTGGATCCCAGAGGCCCCAGCAACAGCAGCAAAGATCTCAGTCATCGCAGCGTGGACCTCAGCGGCAGCAACGGTCTCAGAGACAACAGCAGCAGTCGAGACCGACCCAGCCTACAGAGACGTGTGTTTTCTGCAAAGGCCAGCATCCATCAAACACGTGTGATTTGAGGATTGGCCGCTGTTATCGATGCGGACAGCCGGGTCATATACGAGCTACTTGCCCGGTGGCGACATCTGCAGCACCTTCTTCAACATCAGCTCCTTTTGCACTACAGCAACGACCGCCATCTCAGCAGCGACCTTATGCTCCGGCAAGCAGGCCATCTTCTTCCCATCCCACAGACTATCGCCCTCCAGCTCAGAGCGGGCGAGTGTATGCTGCGAAAGTAGAGGACTTTTCGGCAGCAGATCATGTGGTGGCAGGTATCACCTTACTTTCTGACATTAGGACTCGTACTTTATTTGATACTGGAGCATCACATTCTTTTATTAGTAGATCGTTTGCATCATTACATGGGTTAGAGGTAGGACTTTTGCCACGTGCACTAGAGGTTCAGATTCCCGATCACACTTTGCACGTGGAGGAGTGTTGTTGGTCCTGCCCGATGCAAATTGAGTCCTGGATTATGCCAGCAGACCTATTGGTCTTGAAACAGCTGACGGACTTTGACGTGGTTCTCGGGATGGACTGGCTGGCTCGATATTTCGCGACTATTGATTGTGCCGCGAGGATTATCACATTTAGAGAGCCAGGCCAGGAGATGTTTGTATACCGGGGATGTCAGAGTGCTTTCTTTGCCTCTATGATTTCGACTTCCCGAGCGAGGCAGATGATCCATCGAGGATGTGTAGCCTTTTTGGCTAGTGTTGTTGAGGGGCCTACGGCGGCGGTGGGACTCGGGGATATCCCTATTGCCCGCGAGTTTCCGGATGTCTTTCCACCTGAGCTGACTAGTATGCCGCCAGATAGAGAAATTGAGTTTGTGATTGACGTAGTTCCAGGAACTGCGCCAATCTCTAAGGCTCCTTACCGGATGGCACCGGCTGAGCTGCGAGAGCTTAAGGCGCAACTCCAGGATTTGATGGATAAAGGTTTTATTAGACCAAGTGTGTCGCCTTGGGGAGCGCCGGTGCTATTCGTGAAGAAGAAGGATGGGTCACTACGATTATGTGTGGACTATAGGGAATTGAATAAAGTGACCATCAAGAACAAGTACCCTTTGCCGCGCATTGATGATCTCTTTGATCAGCTGCAAGGGTCTTGTGTCTTTTCCAAGATAGATCTGCAATCCGGTTACCACCAGTTGAAGGTGAAGGCCGAGGATGTCCCGAAGACAGCTTTCAGGACACGGTACGGGCATTATGAGTTTACAGTTATGCCTTTTGGGCTGACTAATGCCCCTGCCGCATTCATGGATTTAATGAACCGAATCTTCCGACCATACTTGGATCGATTCGTAGTAGTATTCATCGATGACATTCTGGTTTACTCCCGAAGTGATGCTGAGCATGAGGAGCATCTGAGGATTGTACTACAACTTCTACGAGAAAAGAAGTTGTATGCCAAACTGACAAAGTGTGAGTTTTGGCTTCGGGAGGTAGCTTTCTTGGGCCATGTGATTTCCGCCGCTGGTGTGGCAGTAGACCCGGCGAAGATTGAGGCAGTTCGGGATTGGCCCCGACCGACAACCGTTTCTGAAGTACGCAGCTTCATGGGATTAGCTGGGTATTATCGTCGGTTTGTGGAAGGCTTTGCGAAGCTCTCCACACCCCTCACTCGCTTGACGCGTAAAGGAGTGAAGTTTATTTGGAGTGAGGACTGCCAGAGGAGCTTTGAGGAGCTGAAGAGTAGATTGATGACCGCTCCTATCCTTTCCCTCCCAGTTATGGGGAAAGGATATGTGATCTACAGTGACGCATCGCACAGTGGACTTGGTTGTGTGTTGATGCAGGAAGGGAGGGTAATTGCTTATGCATCGCGACAGCTCAAGGATTATGAGAAGAATTACCCTACCCATGACTTGGAGCTTGCTGCCGTAGTGTTTGCATTGAAGCTTTGGCGCCATTACCTGTATGGGGAGCACTGTGAGATCTACACCGACCACAAGAGCCTAAAGTATCTGTTCACACAGAAGGAGCTAAACTTAAGGCAACGCCGATGGTTGGAGCTGTTAAAGGATTATGACGTGGAAATCCTTTACCATCCAGGTAAGGCCAATGTGGTTGCTGATGCTTTGAGCAGAAGAGCAGTGCAGAGTTTGTCCATGTTAATTACAAATCAGGCGCCACTATTGGAGGAGATGAGGCGACTTGAGATAGAGGTTGTGTCCCCTGGGGTCTCTGCAAGACTAACCTCTTTAGTCGTGCAGCCCACTCTGATGGACAGGATCAGGGAGAAACAGAGTGAGGACCCCCACTTGACCAAGATTAGAGATCAGATTCCGAGTGATCAGTCAGGGGATTTTAAAATGGATGTTTCGGGAGTACTGAGGTACAAGGACCGAGCATGTGTGCCAATGGATACGGAGATCAGAGAGCAGATATTGCGAGAGGCCCATTATACACCTTATACCCTACATCCTGGCGGGACTAAGATGTATAAGGACCTCAAGGCACACTTCTGGTGGAATGGCATGAAAAGGGACATTGGGAGGTTTGTGGCTCAGTGTTTAACTTGTCAGCAGGTGAAAGCTGAGCATCGAGTGCCAGCTGGCAAGTTACAGAGTCTCCCAATTCCCACGTGGAAATGGGACCACATTACGATGGATTTTGTGGTCGGATTGCCGAGGGCACAGGGAGGTGCTGATGCTATCTGGGTAGTTGTAGATCGACTTACCAAGTCAGCACACTTTTTGCCTATACAAACTACTTGGTCACTCGAGCGACTAGCCCAGTTATATCTTGATGAGATAGTGAGGCTACATGGAATACCAGCCTCCATAGTATCAGATAGAGACCCAAGGTTTGTTTCGCATTTCTGGAGGAGTTTGCAAACAGCCTTGGGGACTCAACTGAGGTTCAGTACGGCTTTCCATCCGCAGACTGATGGGCAGTCAGAGCGGACTATACAAATCCTGGAAGACATGCTGAGGGCTTGCGTCTTAGATTTCGGCGGAGGGTGGATTCGACACTTATCTTTAGCTGAGTTCGCGTACAACAACAGCTTTCAAGCGAGCATTAAGATGGCTCCGTTTGAAGCGTTGTATGGACGCAAGTGTCGATCACCACTTTATTGGAGTGACGTGGGCGAGAGGCGGACCTTGGGACCAGATGTGTTGTTAGAGGCAGAAGAGAAGGTCCGAGTGATTCGGAAGCATCTTCAGACCGCCCAAAGCCGACAAAGGAGTTATGCCGATGTTCGGCGACGAGACTTAGAATTTCAAGTTGGAGATCATGTATTCCTGAAAGTCTCGCCGTCCAAAGGAATCAGGAGATTCGGCATTCGTGGGAAACTTAGCCCCCGATACATTGGACCCTTTGAGGTATTGGAGCGTATCGGGCCAGTTGCTTACCGACTTGCACTTCCCCCGAGACTTGCTGGTGTCCACAATGTATTTCATGTTTCTACTCTGAGGAGATATGTCTTCGACCCGTCGCACGTCATCGACTTCACACCGCTCGAGATCAGCGAGGATTTGAGGTACGAGGAGCGTCCACTGCGAATTCTGGATCGAGAGGTGAGAGAATTGCGCAGTCGAACTATTCCCTATGTGAAGATCCTTTGGAGCAATCATGACGAACGCGAGGCGACGTGGGAGCTCGAGTCAGAAATGTTGAACACCTACCCCTACCTGTTTGAGGCTTTGGACTGAGGTATGATTTCGTTTCGAGGACGAAACTCTTTTTAGTGGGGGAGGATGTGATGATCCGGATTTTTTATGAAGGTTTTTGAGGCATTAACGGTGATTAGAAGAAGCCACTGAGTGTAATGGAGCTTGCAGCGTCGAAAACGGACTTCAGAAATGGATCCGGCGCGAAAAACGGATCAAGTGGGCCTTTCGGGAGCTTTCGCCAAAATTTCGGATGAGAATTTGCAGAAACGGACGGCGAATTCGGACTCAGCGCGCGAAAACGATCAAAATGGTATATATAACTTATTTTTCGGCAAATTTTACTGTTCACCGGAACAGTGTTTCCGGCGACACTGTTCCGGCGCCGGCGGACGGCGGCGGGCAGCGGCGCGCGGCGGCGCAGGGCGGCGCAAGGGCGGAGAAGGGCCGCGGGCAGGCGCGGGCAGGCGCAGGCGGGCGCGGGCAGGCCGCAGGCGCGGGGTCCACAGGCAAGGCGTGCACCGGGTGCACCGAATATTTGGAATGCCACGTGGCAGCTCCTGATTGGTCCGGCGGCGTCAAAGGAGGCGGCGTTGTCTGTGACACGTGGCATCACGTGATTCGCCGACAGGATCCGGAAGACCCGGCGCGTAGACCGGGCTCGTGCGCCCCGTGGACCACGTGGGACACGTGGCCACTGTTCATTGGCGGGCGCACGGCCGACCACGTGCACCGGGCGCGTGAAACACGTGGGCGGCTGGGACACGTGGCGCAATATCATTGGCTCCTGTTTGGCTGTTTCGTGTTCTGGAACACGCGGCGCAATCTGAGTGGCCGGATTCGGTGTCCCGTGTTCGGCCCGGATTCGGTGTGCAGCCCGAATAGGGATTTTGGCCCATTATAAATACCCCCTCTCTCTCTCTATGCCATTTGCGAATTCTAGAGAGAGAATTTGGCAGTGAGCCCTTAATGAAAGTTTTTCCTCTCTCTATCCTCTATCTACCCTAGAAATTTCAGAACTTTGGGATTTTCCGACAGCGAGTTATCTGCGACACGGCGCACTGCGACGATTTCCAATTTCGGCCCATTTTCCGTCACAGTTCAGTCGGAAATTCGCTGTGTGCTAACCAGGAGGAATTTTTGAACGATTTCTTCGACAGCGCGACCGTAAGAGGTAAGGCTTCGTTTTTCGTGTTGATCACTTTGCTCCGTTTCGCACTTTTGGCACGGTTCCCGAGGCACCTTTGACCCCCCTTTTTGCTGTGATATTTTCTGGACAGCCCCGACTTCTCCGATTTATATCTTGGCCTAGGAACATCGGATCGAGACGTTTAAGTAGTCGATTTTGATCTACTCGTCGCAAGGAACGCAACCGTAATTTTTCTGGATTATCCTGAGCACTGTACAGAGGTGAGAATCCCCTTTTGTGAACTGGCTGGAAAAATAATAATAAGGCTGTATTTTGGGATCCGTGTTTACACCAGGTGTATTATTCTGTTCAGTTGTGCTCTTTTTCGACGAGTAGCGGGGGTAGGAGACTGCGGACAGCAAGGAGACCTTTTTGGGTGTGGATCACGCTTTTCGAGGTGGGTGGTTGTTGCTTACCTCACTTCTGACTATCTCACTAGGAGTATTAGAGACTCCCGACTTTAAACTGATAATCGGTGTTTTAATCATGAAATTCATAAGTAAAAACCCCACAAATAATATGGCAGATCTTTTATGATAAACTGGGACGTTATTGCTGGACATATGCTGGAACCTATCATCGCATGCAACAAACTTATCACAAAATCATCTTTTTCTAAATAAATATCCGATATTTTCTTTCAGTTTTCAACAGTAACCCTTTGCATGCTTGTTTGGACATCTAGATAGGCCACTATTTATTGCTACACTATTTTTGGGACTTGACTTAGGAGAAACCATGTTTTACTATTCTCCTTCGCATCTGGATTCATGTTGCTCGGTTTGAGCAGGGTTTGGGATAGTGTAGCTGAGGCTTTGAGTCTGGGACAGGTTAGACTCTATTATGGGTTGTGGGGCATTATGGTAACCGCAGACATCAGGCGGTTGGCCAGAGGTTGACTATTTTATCAGTTTTGGTCTTATGGGTTATTACGGTAACCGCGGACAGTAGGCGGTTGACCGGATGATTATCTTTACATCAGATTGGGTATCAGATTTCATTAGTGGACGGATTTTCCCACTTTGATCATAGTCATGATCTAGTCCTGCTATACAGAGATACTGGTTACAGGGATACTTATTACAGAGGCATTTTACTCGTGTGGGTCGCTCCCCTCGAGTGCGACTCCGGAGTGCGCGCGGCAGACTATTCATGAGTCCTTGAGACTCCTTTTCGCATCGGTGTTATGTGTGGGCTGGCATACCCGATACGACACGGCACGGCAGAGCAGGCAGTACCAGTTTTCACTGGTGACTAGATTGGGTCTATTCAGGCAGGCAGGATAGATACTGAGGCATACATATAGTCATTTCTTTTGGCATGGCAGTAGAGGCATAGTAGTGATAGTTTCCCCTTTTCAGTAGTCTCTATAGCATACCACTGCCCTTCCCTTTTGCCTCTAGTAGTCCTAGTGGGTGCGTCAGTGTTTGAGGTTTTACCCACTAGGGGAGGCTACTGGTTTATCTAGTAGTTCTCACCCCCATTATTGTTCTCTGTTTCTTCTCCTTTATATTGCAGAGTCGTCTGCGGGAGCTGATCGAGGTAAGGGGATCGCTGAACAGATAGATCTCCTGTGAGCTGAGGGATTGTATTAGTCAGATATTGTACCCAGACTATTATGCTTTCCTTTTATTTTGGGTCTGGCTTAGCCAGTTGGATGTATTATTTTGGTGAGCTGGGAGACTATTGTATTGATACAGCTTTACTTGTATTTCAGTTACTATGTGGTTCTTCTAGTTCAGCTCTGTGTTATGCTCTTTTATTGTACATCTTATATCTGAGCAGGTTACCAGCGCTTCGTGTACGCGGAAAATTCCGTGTGCACGGCGGATCTGTAGACGGACCCGGGTTCTGGTTTACACCCGGGGCGTGACAGATTAAGTTGGTATCAGAGCTTAGGGATAGGTCAGTTGGGACTTAGGAAACCCTAGGCTTTTGGCAGACCCTAGGATGATAGGTCGTGAGAGACGGGACTTTTTGCGAAAGTCGTTGATTTATTTATTTGACTCTTCTAGTAGGAGAAGAGGGATCGACATATCCTATTTCTAGTGAACAGTTATGTTGGCTGCAGACAACATAAAGTCACAGAAATAGGGGGATGTCCTTGACTTTCGCTAGATTGGGTCGTGTGGGGTTATGTTATTGATGGTGGTTCCTTGTGGCAGGATGCCTCCGCGACGCAGGATGTTGACGCGTTCTCAGCCCTCTTCCCCTGAGCCCGATCAGGAGGAGTCCGGGCAGGGTCAGCATAGTGAGGTGCAGGAGCTACAGGCTCAGATGGCTCAGATGTCGGAGGCTGTTCGGCGTCAGGAGGAGGCTATGAGTCGGCTGACGCAGATGTTAGAACAGAGAGCGCAGCCTGTTGTAGCACCCCCAGAGAGTTCTCCAGTACCATCATCCCCTGCTGTGGCTCCCCCAGTTGTACCAGTGACCCCAGCATCCCCTGTCGCTCGGGGTAATGGTAGACAGCCGTCTGGGTTGACGGGATCTCTTACACCGGCAGAGCAGCGGGGATTGGTGGACATGTTGATAAGGTTCCGCAAATTTGACCCACCCCATTTTTCGGGGCAAAATATTGAGCCGTGGGAGGCAGAGTCATGGATCACGGCAATGGAGCGACGTTTTGAGACGTTGTTCATCGAGGAGCGATATCAGGTGATATTGGCGACGAACTTTTTGGAACACAACGCCGAAGCATGGTGGCGGCGTGTTCGACCGGCGGGTCCGCCTGGGGCTCAGCTCTTGGCCTGGGCGGAGTTCCGCAATCTCCTTCTTGGGGCTTTCTTCCCAGAAAGCGTCCGGCAGAGGTTGGAGGAGCAGTTGAGAAACCTCCGACAAGGAGATCGGCCCGTACACGAGTACATTGCCAATTTCAATCAGTTGTTGGCAAGTGTACCGAACGTGGCCTGGGATGAGGCGCACCGGATCTACATGTTCGAGCGAGGGTTGCGCCGAGACCTTTTTCAGTTAGTTCGTTCACGTAGGTTGCAGACCTTGGAGGCCTCGATGGAGCAAGCACTCTACGTTGAGTGCGGGGAGGTAGTGATGGAGGAAGTAGCTCCAGCTCCCGTAGTGATTCCGGGGGCGAAGCGACCGGCACCGGAGGTTGGGGGACAGGCTAGTTCGTGGAGGCCGCCACGACCACCGCGGCCTCAGTTTTCCAGCCGTGGGCTTTCTGAGCGGCGAGGGCCTGGTGGATCCCAGAGGCCCCAGCAACAGCAGCAAAGATCTCAGTCATCGCAGCGTGGACCTCAGCGGCAGCAACGGTCTCAGAGACAACAGCAGCAGTCGAGACCGACCCAGCCTACAGAGACGTGTGTTTTCTGCAAAGGCCAGCATCCATCAAACACGTGTGATTTGAGGATTGGCCGCTGTTATCGATGCGGACAGCCGGGTCATATACGAGCTACTTGCCCGGTGGCGACATCTGCAGCACCTTCTTCAACATCAGCTCCTTTTGCACTACAGCAACGACCGCCATCTCAGCAGCGACCTTATGCTCCGGCAAGCAGGCCATCTTCTTCCCATCCCACAGACTATCGCCCTCCAGCTCAGAGCGGGCGAGTGTATGCTGCGAAAGTAGAGGACTTTTCGGCAGCAGATCATGTGGTGGCAGGTATCACCTTACTTTCTGGCATTAGGACTCGTACTTTATTTGATACTGGAGCATCACATTCTTTTATTAGTAGATCGTTTGCATCATTACATGGGTTAGAGGTAGGACTTTTGCCACGTGCACTAGAGGTTCAGATTCCCGATCACACTTTGCACGTGGAGGAGTGTTGTTGGTCCTGCCCGATGCAAATTGAGTCCTGGATTATGCCAGCAGACCTATTGGTCTTGAAACAGCTGACGGACTTTGACGTGGTTCTCGGGATGGACTGGCTGGCTCGATATTTCGCGACTATTGATTGTGCCGCGAGGATTATCACATTTAGAGAGCCAGGCCAGGAGATGTTTGTATACCGGGGATGTCAGAGTGCTTTCTTTGCCTCTATGATTTCGACTTCCCGAGCGAGGCAGATGATCCATCGAGGATGTGTAGCCTTTTTGGCTAGTGTTGTTGAGGGGCCTACGGCGGCGGCGGGACTCGGGGATATCCCTATTGCCCGCGAGTTTCCGGATGTCTTTCCACCTGAGCTGACTAGTATGCCGCCAGATAGAGAAATTGAGTTTGTGATTGACGTAGTTCCAGGAACTGCGCCAATCTCTAAGGCTCCTTACCGGATGGCACCGGCTGAGCTGCGAGAGCTTAAGGCGCAACTCCAGGATTTGATGGATAAAGGTTTTATTAGACCAAGTGTGTCGCCTTGGGGAGCGCCGGTGCTATTCGTGAAGAAGAAGGATGGGTCACTACGATTATGTGTGGACTATAGGGAATTGAATAAAGTGACCATCAAGAACAAGTACCCTTTGCCGCGCATTGATGATCTCTTTGATCAGCTGCAAGGGTCTTGTGTCTTTTCCAAGATAGATCTGCAATCCGGTTACCACCAGTTGAAGGTGAAGGCCGAGGATATCCCGAAGACAGCTTTCAGGATCACGGTACGGGCATTATGAGTTTACAGTTATGCCTTTTGGGCTGACTAATGCCCCTGCCGCATTCATGGATTTAATGAACCGAATCTTCCGACCATACTTGGATCGATTCGTAGTAGTGTTCATCGATGATATTCTGGTTTACTCCCGAAGTGATGCTGAGCATGAGGAGCATCTGAGGATTGTGCTACAACTTCTACGAGAAAAGAAGTTGTATGCCAAGCTGACAAAGTGCGAGTTTTGGCTTCGGGAGGTAGCTTTCTTGGGCCATGTGATTTCCGCCGCTGGTGTGGCAGTAGACCCGGCGAAGATTGAGGCAGTTCGGGATTGGCCCCGACCGACGACCGTTTCTGAGGTACGCAGCTTCATGGGATTAGCTGGGTATTATCGTCGGTTTGTGGAAGGCTTTGCGAAGCTCTCCACACCCCTCACTCGCTTGACGCGTAAAGGAGTGAAGTTTATCTGGAGTGAGGACTGCCAGAGGAGCTTTGAGGAGCTGAAGAGTAGATTGATGACCGCTCCTATCCTTTCCCTCCCAGTTATGGGGAAAGGATATGTGATCTACAGTGACGCATCGCACAGTGGACTTGGTTGTGTGTTGATGCAGGAAGGGAGGGTAATTGCTTATGCATCGCGACAGCTCAAGGATTATGAGAAGAATTACCCTACCCATGACTTGGAGCTTGCTGCCGTAGTGTTTGCATTGAAGCTTTGGCGCCATTACCTGTATGGGGAGCACTGTGAGATCTACACCGACCACAAGAGCCTAAAGTATCTGTTCACACAGAAGGAGCTAAACCTAAGGCAACGCCGATGGTTGGAGCTGTTAAAGGATTATGACGTGGAAATCCTTTACCATCCAGGTAAGGCCAATGTGGTTGCTGATGCTTTGAGCAGGAGAGCAGTGCAGAGTTTGTCCATGTTAATCACAAATCAGGCGCCACTATTGGAGGAGATGAGGCGGCTCGAGATAGAGGTTGTGTCCCCTGGGGTCTCTGCTAGACTGACGTCTTTAGTCGTGCAGCCCACTCTGCTGGACAGGATCAGGGAGAAACAGAGTGAGGACCCCCACTTGACCAGGATTAGAGATCAGATTCCGAGTGATCAGTCAGGGGACTTTACAGTGGATGCTTCGGGAGTACTGAGGTACAGGACCGAGCATGTGTGCCAATGGATGCGGAGATCAGAGAGCAGATATTGCGAGAGGCCCATTATACACCTTATACCCTACATCCTGGTGGGACTAAGATGTATAAGGACCTCAAGGCACACTTCTGGTGGAATGGCATGAAAAGGGATATCGGGAGATTTGTGGCTCAGTGTTTAACTTGTCAGCAGGTGAAAGCTGAGCATCGAGTGCCAGCTGGCAAGTTACAGAGTCTCCCAATTCCCAGTGGAAATGGGACCACATTACGATGGATTTTGTGGTCGGATTGCCGAGGGCACAGGGAGGAGCAGATGCTATCTGGGTAGTTGTAGATCGACTTACCAAGTCAGCGCACTTTTTGCCTATGCAGACTACTTGGCCACTCGAGCGACTAGCCCAGTTATATCTTGATGAGATAGTGAGATTACATGGAGTACCAGCCTCCATAGTATCAGATAGAGACCCGAGGTTTGTTTCGCATTTCTGGAGGAGTTTGCAAACAGCCTTGGGGACTCAACTCAGGTTCAGTACAGCTTTCCATCCGCAGACTGATGGGCAGTCAGAGCGGACTATACAAATCCTGGAGGACATGCTGAGGGCTTGCGTCTTGGATTTCGGCGGAGGGTGGATTCGACACTTATCTTTAGCTGAGTTCGCGTACAACAACAGCTTTCAAGCGAGCATTCAGATGGCTCCGTTTGAAGCGTTGTATGGACGCAAGTGTCGATCACCACTTTATTGGAGTGACGTGGGCGAGAGGCGGACCTTGGGACCAGATGTATTGTTAGAGGCAGAAGAGAAGGTCCGAGTGATTCGAAGCATCTTCAGACCGCCCAGAGCCGACAAAGGAGTTATGCCGATGTTCGGCGACGAGACTTAGAGTTTCAGGTTGGAGATCATGTATTCCTGAAAGTCTCGCCGTCCAAAGGAATCAGGAGATTCGGCATTCGTGGGAAACTTAGCCCCCGATATATTGGACCCTTTGAGGTATTGGAGCGTATCGGGCCAGTTGCTTACCGACTTGCACTTCCCCCGAGACTTGCTGGTGTCCACAATGTATTTCATGTTTCTACTCTGAGGAGATATGTCTTCGACCCGTCGCACGTCATCGACTTCACACCGCTCGAGATCAGCGAGGATTTGAGGTATGAGGAGCGTCCACTGCGAATTCTGGATCGAGAGGTGAGAGAATTGCGCAGTCGAACTATTCCCTATGTGAAGATCCTTTGGAGCAATCATGACGAACGCGAGGCGACGTGGGAGCTCGAGTCAGAGATGATGGACACCTACCCCTACCTGTTTGAGGCTTTGGACTGAGGTATGATTTCGTTTCGAGGACGAAACTCTTTTTAGTGGGGGAGGATGTGATGATCCGGATTTTTTATGAAAGGTTTTTGAGGCATTAACGGTGATTAGAAGAAGCCACTGAGTGTAATGGAGCTTGCAGCGTCGAAAACGGACTTCAGAAATGGATCCGGCGCGAAAAACGGATCAAGTGGGCCTTTCGGGAGCTTTCGCCAAAATTTCGGATGAGAATTTGCAGAAACGGACGGCGAATTCGGACTCAGCGCGCGAAAACGATCAAAATGGTATATATAACTTATTTTTCGGCAAATTTTACTGTTCACCGGAACAGTAATTCCGGCGACACTGTTCCGGCGCCGGCGGCGGCGGCGGGCAGCGGCGCGCGGCGGCGCAGGGCGGCGCAAGGGCGGAGAAGGGCCGCGGGCAGGCGCGGGCAGGCGCGGGCGGGCGCGGGCAGGCGCGCAGGCGGTGCGCGGTCCACAGGCAAGGCGTGCACCGGGTGCACCGAAGATTTGGAATGCCACGTGGCAGCTCCTGATTGGTCCGGCGGCGTCAAAGGAGGCGGCGTTGTCTGTGACACGTGGCATCACCTGATTGGCCGACAGGATCCGGAAGACCCGGCGCGTAGACCGGGCTCGTGCGCCCCGTGGACCACGTGGGACACGTGGCCACTGTTCATTGGCGGGCGCACGGCCGACCACGTGCACCGGGCGCGTGAAACACGTGGGCGGCTGGGACACGTGGCGCAATATCATTGGCTCCGTTTGGCTGTTTCGTGTTCTGGACACGCGGCGCAATCTGGTGGCCGGATTCGGTGTCCCTGTTCGGCCCGGATTCTGTGCAGCCCGAATAGGGATTTTGGCCCATTATAAATACCCCCTCTCTCTCTCTATGCCATTTGCGAATTCTAGAGAGAGAATTTGGCAGTGAGCCCTTAATGAAAGTTTTTCCTCTCTCTATCCTCTATCTACCCTAGAAATTTCAGAATTTGGGATTTTCCGACAGCGAGTTATCTGCGACACGGCGCACTGCGACGATTTCCAATTTCGGCCCATTTTCCGTCACAGTTCAGTCGGAAATTCGCTGTGTGCTAACCAGGAGGAATTTTTGAACGATTTCTTCGACAGCGCGACCGTAAGAGGTAAGGCTTCGTTTTTCGTGTTGATCACTTTGCTCCGTTTCGCACTTTTGGCACGGTTCCCGAGGCACCTTTGACCCCCCTTTTTGCTGTGATATTTTCTGGACAGCCCCGACTTCTCCGATTTATATCTTGGCCTAGGAACATCGGATCGAGGCGTTTAAGTAGTCGATTTTGATCTACTCGTCGCAAGGAACGCAACCGTAATTTTTCTGGATTATCCTGAGCACTGTACAGAGGTGAAAATCCCTTTTGTGAACTGGCTGGAAAAATAATAATAAGGCTGTATTTTGGGATCCGTGTTTACACCAGGTGTATTATTCTGTTCAGTTGTGCTCTTTTTCGACGAGTAGCGGGGGTAGGAGACTGCGGACAGCAAGGAGACCTTTTTGGGTGTGGATCACGCTTTTCGAGGTGGGTGGTTGTTGCTTACCTCACTTCTGACTATCTCACTAGGAGTATTAGAGACTCCCGACTTTAAACTGATAATCGGTGTTTTAATCATGAAATTCATAAGTAAAACCCCACAAATAATATGGCAGATCTTTTATGATAAACTGGGACGTTATTGCTGGACATATGCTGGAACCTATCATCGCATGCAACAAACTTATCACAAAATCATCTTTTTCTAAATAAATATCCGATATTTTCTTTCAGTTTTCAACAGTAACCCTTTGCATGCTTGTTTGGACATCTAGATAGGCCACTATTTATTGCTACACTATTTTTGGGACTTGACTTAGGAGAAACCATGTTTTACTATTCTCCTTCGCATCTGGATTCATGTTGCTCGGTTTGAGCAGGGTTTGGGATAGTGTAGCTGAGGCTTTGAGTCTGGGACAGGTTAGACTCTATTATGGGTTGTGGGGCATTATGGTAACCGCAGACATCAGGCGGTTGGCCAGAGGTTGACTATTTTATCAGTTTTGGTCTTATGGGTTATTACGGTAACCGCGGACAGTAGGCGGTTGACCGGATGATTATCTTTACATCAGATTGGGTATCAGATTTCATTAGTGGACGGATTTTCCCACTTTGATCATAGTCATGATCTAGTCCTGCTATACAGAGATACTGGTTACAGGGATACTTATTACAGAGGCATTTTACTCGTGTGGGTCGCTCCCCTCGAGTGCGACTCCGGAGTGCGCGCGGCAGACTATTCATGAGTCCTTGAGACTCCTTTTCGCATCGGTGTTATGTGTGGGCTGGCATACCCGATACGACACGGCACGGCAGAGCAGGCAGTACCAGTTTTCACTGGTGACTAGATTGGGTCTATTCAGACAGGCAGGATAGATACTGAGGCATACATATAGTCATTTCTTTTGGCATGGCAGTAGAGGCATAGTAGTGATAGTTTCCCCTTTTCAGTAGTCTCTATAGCATACCACTGCCCTTCCCTTTTGCCTCTAGTAGTCCTAGTGGGTGCGTCAGTGTTTGAGGTTTTACCCACTAGGGGAGGCTACTGGTTTATCTAGTAGTTCTCACCCCCATTATTGTTCTCTGTTTCTTCTCCTTTATATTGCAGAGTCGTCTGCGGGAGCTGATCGAGGTAAGGGGATCGCTGAACAGATAGATCTCCTGTGAGCTGAGGGATTGTATTAGTCAGATATTGTACCCAGACTATTATGCTTTCCTTTTATTTTGGGTCTGGCTTAGCCAGTTGGATGTATTATTTTGGTGAGCTGGGAGACTATTGTATTGATACAGCTTTACTTGTATTTCAGTTACTATGTGGTTCTTCTAGTTCAGCTCTGTGTTATGCTCTTTTATTGTACATCTTATATCTGAGCAGGTTACCAGCGCTTCGTGTATGCGGGAAATTCCGCGTGCACGGCGGATCTGTAGACAGACCCGGGTTCTAGTTTACACCCGGGGCGTGACAGTGGGTTGCCGCATGGCTCTCTTTGCCTCTGAAGTTTTGACTTCGCTAGCGAGGCGGATGTTTCGCTTTGGGTGCGGAATTGTTTTTGGCTAGCATAGTTTGGGGCCTACGGGGCGCCGGTGCTTTTGAGATGTAGGAAGTAGGTTCACTTCGGCATTGTAAGGGATTACCGGGAATTAGATAAAATGATCATTTGGGGGATTTTATTAGGAACCTCAGGAGTACAGAGGTACTCGGATCGAGTATCTGTGCCCGTGGACATGAGGATTGGATTACCAGGTACCCTGGGAGGAGCGGATGCATTTGCTGGTGTAGACTACTTAGTCACTTGAGCGGTTAGTCCTGCTGTACTTATTGAGGTGGTGCGGTTATCTAAGTGCCCGCCTCTATTTTGTATCCGTTAGAGACCCGAGATTTGAGCCTTGGGGACTAAACTCAGGTTTAGTACGGTTTTTCCTCCGCAGACTGATGGGCAGTCAGAGCGGATTATGCAGATCCTGAGGTATGCTAGCATACATCTTGGATTTCGGCGGAGGGTGGATTCGACACTTACCCTCGCTGAGCTCGCGTACAACAACAGTTTTCAAGCGAGCATTCAGATGACTTCGTTTGAAGCGTTGTATGGACGCAAGTGTCGGTCACCCCTTTTATTGGAGTGACGGGGGCGAGAGGCGGACCTTGGGACCAGACGTATTGTTAGAGGCAGAGAAGAATATCTGAGCGAGTCGGAAGTATCTTCAGACCGCCCAAAGCCGGCAGAGGAACTATGTCGATGTTCGGCGACGAGACTTGGAATTTCAGGTTGGAGATCATGTATTCCTGAAAGTCTCGCCGTCCAAAGAAATCAGGAGATTCGGCATTCGTGGGAAACTTAGCCCCCGATATATTAGACCCATTGAGGTATTGGAGCGTATCGGGCCGTTCCTTAGGTGAAAATCCAACGGGGCAATCATGACGAGCGCAAGACTACTTGGGAGCTCGAGTCGGAGATGAGGGATGCTCACCCCTACTTATTCGAGACGTCGGACTGAGTATTATTGTTTAGTCTCGTTTCGAGGACGAAACTCTTTTAGTGGGGGAGAATGTGATGATCCGGACCCCGCAGAACCTCCGCAACATTAATAGTGACTGTAGAAGGCTTGTACTGTGCAACGGAGCTTGTAGAAACGAAATTGGATATTTTTAATTGACTCTGCGCGAAAATCGGAGCAAATGGGATTTTCCGGGAGCTTTTTGCAAAATTTCGGATGAGAATTTGGCGAAACGGACGTCGTATTTGGACTCAGCGCGCGAAAACGGTCGAAACGGTATATTTACTTATTTTTTTCGGCACATCGGTACTGTTCACCGGAACAGTAACCGGCCGGCCGGAATTACTGTTCCGGCCGGCGGCGGCCGCCGGCGGGCGGCGGCGCACGGCGGCGGGCAGCGGCGCAGCGGCGGGGCAGCGGCGGAATGCGGAGCGCGCGGCGCGGGCAGGCGCGGGCAGCGCGGGCAGGCGCGGGCAGGGATCCTGGTGCGCGGTCCACAGGCCTGGCGTGCACCGGGTGCACCGAAGACTCCCCGCGCCACGTGGCGCTTCCTCATTGGCTGGCCGGCTTCTAGAAGGCTGTGGGGACTGTGACACGTGGCAGCACCCTATTGGCCGACAACCTTCCGGAAGACCCGGAGCGCGGGGCAAACACATGCACCACGTGGCCACGTGGCGAAATCCCATTGGGCCTGCACAGGCTGTTTCCTGTTTTGTGGACACGTGGCGCGTTTCGGTTGGCCCGTTTCGGTGTTTCCTGTTTGGATCCGATCCCGTGTGGAATATTCCCTTTTGGCCCACTATATAAGAAGTCCCCCACCCCCCTCTCTTTGCACCTCGGTTGCATGCCTTAGAGAGAGAATCAGAGAAAACTCCCAATACGAAAGTTTTTCCTCTCTCTCTCTTCTTTCTCTCTCTAGAATCTCAGAATTTTGGAGTTACAGATAGTGAGTTATCTGCGACGCGGCGCACTGCGACGATTTTTCTTTTAGGCCCATTTCCCGTCGCAGTTCCGTCGAAAATTCACTGCGGGCTAACCGGGTGGAATTTTTGGACGATTTTTGCGACAGCACGACCGTAAGAGGTAGGGCTTCGATTTCTGTGTTGATCATTTTGCTCTGTTTCATACTTTTGGCACGTTTCCCGAGCCCTCTTTGACCCCCCTTTTTACTGTGGTAATTTTTTTGGACAGCACCGACTTCTCCGATTTTTATCTTGACGTAGGAGCATCAGATCGAGGCGTTTTAAGAGTCGATTTTGATCTACTCTTCGCGAGGAACGCAACCGTGATTTTTCTGGGATTTTAGGAGCTCATTTTAGAGGTGAAAAATTCCTCTTTTTCGTGCTGTCTGAAAAACAGCAAATATTGTACTTTTTGGGATTTGTATTTATACCGGGAGCGTTGATTTGCAGGATTTGAGGACTGTGGACAACCAGGAGACTACCTGGGGTGTTGTTTGAGCTGCTCGAGGTGGGCGGTTGTTGCTTACCTCATTTTTGACAAGCTCACTGGGATTACTAGAAATCCCCTAAAATATGACAATTAATGAGAACCATTGGGACAAACTAATATGACAAATGACAAGGACCATTGGGACGAACTCCCCTAAAATTTAATTGATGAGAACAATTGGGACAAAGTAACATGATAATTGATGAGAACCATTGGGACAACTGACAGGACTACTAACAGGACTACTAACAGGACAAACTAACAGGACTCCCCTAAAATTTAATATAACCCCACAAATGATATGATGACTTATATTGGGACACTGTGATTGAGACAAAGGCTATGATCTCGCATGCAAATGACTTTTATTCAGTAAATCAATTGTTTTAAACCTTTGACACTATTTTACAACTTTTTAAATAAAGACAGTTGCATGCATGCCCGGACATCAGGTAAGGCCACTATTATTGCTACACTATCATATTGGGATTTGAACATGTTTTCATTGTTGTCCTTTGCATTCAGATGTTGTTGCTCAAGTGTGAGCAGGGGTTTGGGATAGTGTAGCCAAGGTTGCATTAGATTGTGGACTTGTGGGGTATTGCGGTGACCGCGGACAGTAGGCGGTCGACCAGATGTTGTCCTTGCATCAGATTGGGGTTGAGCCTGGTTTATTTTGCATCAGCTGGGGTTGGGTTTCCTCTAGTGGATGATGTTTCCCACTTATTGAGTACTATTGCATCTGATTGGGTATCAGGCTTCTTTAGTGGATGGTCTTTCCCACTTTGATCATAGTCATGATCCAGTCCTGCTTTTGAGACTTATCATACCGACGCGGTTGTTGCCCGGTGATGCTTTACTCGTGTGGGTCGCTCCCCTCGAGTTCCACTCTAGAGGCTGGGGCCAGACAGTTGTTGACAGTTTTGCTATCACGTCGGCGCGGATTTTTGCCCGATGATGAGAGCGGAGCAGGCAGTACCGATCGTGGATCAGATGACGGATTGGGTTATTTGGACAGCTTTGTTTACTGATGCATGCATACAGTTTTGATAGCCAGTACCGCAGTAGAGGCATAGTAGTGGTAGTTTTACTGTTTCAGTACCTTATTATCTTACCACTTCACCTTTTCCCTTTTGCCTCTAGTAGTCCTAGTGGGTGCGTCAGAGTTGAGGTTTTTACCCACTAGGGGAGGCTACTGGTTTATCTGGTAGTTCTCACCCCCATTGTTATTTTCTGTTTCTTTCTTCTCCCTTATTTTGCAGAGTCATCTGCGGGAGCTGCTAGGCCATCGGCAGCTGATCGAGGTAAGGGGATCGCCGAATAGATAGATCTCCTGGGAGACTGAGAGCTGTAGATAGAGGCTGTACCCTTCACTCAGACTGTGGTATTCCCCTTTTATTTTGGGTCTGGCGTTAGCCAGCTGGTTGTACTATTTTGGTGAGCTGGGAGATTATTGTACTTATCACAGTATTATTTGTAGTCCCAGTCTGAGATACTATGTGGTTCTCCTATTTCAGCTCTGTATTATGCTCTTTTATTGTTAGATTATATCTGAGCAGGTTACCAGCGCTTCGTGTACGCGGAAAATTCCGTGTGCACGGCGGATCTGTAGACGAGCCCGGGTTCCGGGGCGTGACAGTATAACCCTAGGAATCATGTGACATAAGGAAAGGGAACATGTTGGTAGTAAGACTAGGAGAAAACCTAGTTTCAGGGTTCACTGAGTGACATCAAAACTTAGGAGTTATCCTAAGATTGGACGAGTGGCATTGTCTTAGGTGATAACCTAAGGACACTGGATAGAGTGATCAATATAGAGTCAAGGAACTCTAGGATGAGTACGACATGGAACTTAGGTAAAGATAACCTAAGGTGAATTAGTGAACAAGATAAAGTCAAGGAACTCTAGAATGATTATGACATGGAACTTAGGTAAAGGAAACCTAAGGTGAATTAGAAGAGTTTAAACTCACAGACAAGAAATTAGAGTCAGTGCAACTCTAAGTTAAAGTGGAACAGAAAAGTAGAGTTAAGTTAACTCTAGAATTCAGTGAGGAATCAGGAAAGTGGGATAAGATCCCAAGGTTAAAGAATGAAACAAATATAACCCTAAAGAGTCATAGGGTGTCTGGGCAAATGGACAATAACTTTAACTTCAATCTGAGTTATGTAGAGTTATTTAGGATCCACAAGGATCTAAATAGGTACTATCAAACACCTAGAGGGGGGTGAATAGGTGTAATATTATAAAAACCAATCTCAGTGCAAAAATAAAAACTAATGCGGAAAATAAAAATCAACACACCGAGATTTACGTGGAAACTCCAATCCAGGAGAAAAACCACGGGACCAACACGCAATAACAATCCACTAAGAAAAGAAGAATAACAAGGTGATTACCGACTCCACGGACTCAAACCCCTCCTTCAACTTCTTCGGACCTTGCGCTGACCGGTTGGATGTCCACGCAATAACAATCCACTAAGAAAAGAAGAATAACAAGGTGATTACCGTCTCCACGGATTTAACCCCTCCTTCAACTTCTTCGGACCTTGCGCTCCACCGATTGCACGTCCACTGCACACGTTCGAATCCACGAACGCCACTCGAATCCACGAGCACACGTTTCGAATCCACGAAACGCCTTTAGCACACCGAATCCACGATGCCACGTCGAATCCACGACGCAAACTCAGCCGGTAAGAATATTGGCTTCGATGGTGATCCTTTGCTTAGATTATCAATGAAGAACCATGGGAAAAATCTCTAAGCAAAGATTAGATCAATTCGACAAAAGATATGTTCTTGAAAGAACCATCGAATTGACCTAAAAGAGGCTATAAAGAAGAACGATAAAAACCTAGCCTCTAGGGTTGCTCTCAAGTGTTTTATAAATTGATCGGCCGTGCTCCCACGTTTTTGAGAAACCCTAAATGTCTATTTATAGTTTAGAAACCTTTGGAAAGAGATAAGAATCAAAAACATACCTTATCTGGAATTTTCAGGACGGCGATCCGGATCGGGATTACTGCGATCCGGATCGTCGTAACGAGATTGACGATTCCAGAAATCCAAGGGTTCGGGATCCGGATCGCAAGGCCCGATCCGGATCGTTCATGAATTTCAGCAACATCCAATGTTCGGGATCCGGATCAGAATAGGCTTGGATCCGGATTGGATTTGCACATGAACTAATACCCTTCGGGATCCGGATTGGATCATCTGATCCGGATCCTGAACATGTCCCATGTCCAGTTTTTGATTTTTATGCAATTAAAAATTCATCCAAGTGTTTCTACACTATAAGAAAGTATTCGGATCACCAAAATTATTTAGTTAAACATACCTGATCCTTTTGAATACTTTCTTCTTGAGATTGATGTAACTGATCCACAATTCTTCATCTTCAATCTTCAAGACTCAAGACACTGAGTGTCAACTTGAGCTCTTGTTGAATCTTCTCTAAGTCTTTGATTGCTGATTGACAATTTGATCCCTTTAAGACTCCGACTCAACTCACTGACTTGACTCACGAAATATGCCAACACCAAAATGCCGTAACAATCTCCCCCTTTGGCAATTTCGTGACAAAACCCAAAAATACATAAAAACGCTCAAGTCACTCATCTTAAACCAAAAAATCGAAATTCAATGTCATCACCAAAACATTGATTTTCTTTGCGTGAAAGATCCAATAAATACAAAATTACATTTGAACCAAACAGTCCTAGAACATACTCTATGACTTAGGACTTGGAGTCTTAAAGTGATGTAATTCCTGCAAAACAAAACTCCAAACAAAATCAAACGTTAGTCGTTAGAAATTAAAATCCTACATTTGATTCGTCCTTTTGGTTCTTTTGTTTTTCGGCTCTTTCAATTTTTTCTTTATCTCCCCCTATCTTGAGCATCTCTGTTCTCCATGTTCTCCATGTTCTTGAGCATCTATGTTCTCCCCCTTTGTGATACGATCATCATTTTCCGTTCTCCCCCATTTTTCCATTTTCGTTTGTCCTCTCTTGATGATCTCATCTCCGTCATTTCTCTTCTCCCCCTTTTTGTCACAAATTGTCAAACAGTGAACATACTAGACAAAAGGAAATTAGTTCATAGAGAAAGAGAGATAAAAGCTCAGTTCCGGTATATAACAAAAATGCAGATTGCGTACCGGTACCAGAAAGCAAAAATCAAATAATTTCTTGAAACAAATCCAGATTTTGGAATCTTTTCAAATACCGATTTGTATTCCATCAAGAAATCAATTTAAGTGCTTTAAAACAACAGATGCCATTCAATCCAATTAATTTCACAAAATTAAAAAGATTTACTCCTAAATCATGAAAAACAAAGATAAAACATTATAAACAGTTTTTCATGTTATATTCATCAAACACAAGTCATCAAAAATAATCTTGAGATCCAAACTCTATCAAGATGTAACGGATTTACAAAGATGACTTACGGAGATTTCCAAATGACATCAATCTTGAATTCTACCCTTTCAGATTGAGGTATATGATCCAAATTTCTTTTATCCGAAAATTTAGAAAAATTCCATAAAATCAGAAAGAGTATGTAAGCACTTTAGCGCATCAACTTTAAACAAAAGTCATCGTTTCATGCAACAAGAAATAGATTATACCAAATCTATCAAAAATACTCAAAAATGAAACGAAAATTTATGAAAATTAAAACTCTTAAAGTTGAACAACTTCAATCACATCTAACATGATCTTATGCGTAATGCCTTTATCAAATCATCAATTTTGGTAAAGAAAATGAAATACCAAGATCAATAGATGTTTGAAATCCCAGATAAGTTAGATAATATATCTAGACAATCTGTTGAAGGAGTGGCTCTTTGAGCATCTTTATCAAAAATCCCACCTTATACCAACCATGAAATTTGACTGAGTCAAGTATTTCAATATGCATTTCATCAACATTTTTAAAACAAAAATTTGCTTTCATTCATGGAGTATCTTTTTTTTTATTTTCTCCATGTGGTGGTAGTTTTCACACTCCTCATTGGGATGTAACTCTTTCCACATCTTTTGAGCATTTTACTTTTCTTTGACTCCCCCTCAATTGGCTATCAATTATTTAATATATAAGGTATTCAACCAAAAATTGATCTCGCATTCATACTCGACTAAGCAATCAAATAAGATAATGACTATACCAAGAGATCATTGAGAGAGAAATTGACTTTGATCACTTAAAAGATGAATTAATTAACATAAATGATCATTGCAACATTGAAATATTATGATATCAAAAGCATAATAAATTTCTAAATGCGTGAAAGGATGCAATTAAAGTCAATTTAACCAATGCTCAATTAAACAACTCCTCTAAATGAAGTGTCTTCAAGATTATGAATAAGGAGTCAAGTTGATAATCTAAGAAAAATTAATTTGGAGTGAATGAACGTGAAGCCCTTTTTATTCAATGCACTTGTTCGTTAAAAACCCTTTTGTTCAAAAACAAAGTATAAAAACAAAGAGCATTGAAAAACATGTAATGCAGAGATTAAGAAAAATATGAAGGGAAAACCAATCAAAGCATTACACACAGTCATAAGCTATTTAGAACTTAAGACAAGGAAAGATATCACCTTTCCGAATCCAAAATCGCTGGATTTTGGGTTGTCTTGATTCGTTGTGCCCGGGGGTTGTCCGCTTTGACTGTTGATCCACCTTAGGTCTTTGCCTCGCAATGATCCACTTGAATGATTGATGTTGTGGCTCGGACCTTTGGTGGGTTGAGTGAACTCCTTTGACTTGATGTGTCTTTTGATTCCGTTGAGTCCGCTCCGTAGATGAAGTTGCCGAAGAATTTTTCTTTCTCTTTTTCGGGCAATTCTTCACCAAATGTCCTTCAAGTCCACATAGGTGACAAGTTCTTCCTTTCAATTTCATTGTGGAACTTGAAGCATGCACAGTTTGGTCCTTTTTAAATCCCAAACCAACCTTGCTTGTTTGACCTAATCCGGACATACAATTAAGTTTCTTGGAACCGGTTGAAAGCCTTTGTATGTCGGATTTGAGTTCATGAACTTGCTTGGTCAAAGCTTGGTTGGTGACATGAATCTCCTCAAACTGCTTTTCTAGAAAACCAATCTTGTCCATATATGATTTTGCGTTCGTCTCCGATTGGTTTAGCTTTTCTTGGAGGATTTTATTGTTATCCAATAACCGTCCTGTTCCTCCTCGAGATCATGAAGTTTGATCTTTAAAGCTTGATTCTCGTCTTGAACTTCAAGTCGTTGCTTCCTCAACTTCTTGTTATGTTTGGCCATCTTCTTTGATTCCGCAAGAAGTTGTTGGTATGCCTCAACGAGTTCTTCTTCGTCCGACTCCCCCTCACTTGATGACTCTCCGCCGGATGTTGATGTTTCATGCAAAATCAAAGGAATAGAGTCAGTGACTAAAGATGATAAACACAAATTAGAAGAGGGAATTTGAGAGGCATGAGAAAGCAACAAATTTTTCTTTTTCCTCTTCACTTGAGGTCGATTCATCGAAACTAGAATTGTTACGGAATTTGAGTTGGCGTATTTCGTGAATGTATTAAGTCTTGAAGATTGAAGATGAAGAAACTTTGGATCGTATACCTCAATCTCAAGAAAGAAGAATTCAAAAGGATCAGGTACGTTTAACTAAAGAATTTTGATGATCCGAATACTTCTTATAGTGTAGAAACACCTGGAAGAGGTTTTAATTGCTTAATCATCAAAAACTGGACATGGGACATGTTCAGGATCCGGATCGTGGCTTGCAATCCGGATCCCGAAGGGTGTTCGTTCATACACTGGTTCAATCCGGATCGCAGCATTCCATGATCCGGATCCCGAACATAGTTTTACCTGTTTGCTTGAACGATCCGGATCATGAATTGCAATCCGGATCCCGAACATTGTGTTTTGGTAAAACTGTATGAACGATCCGGATCGTGGACTACGATCCGGATCCCGAACAAGAATTTTCTGGAAACCGTCTTTTGTGCTTCTGCAATCCGGATCGCCAAATCCAATCCGGATCGCCGTCGGTAAAACTTTCCAGAAAAGGCTGTTTTTGATCCGAATATTCTTCCTAGGGTTTCTAACCTATAAATAGCCCTATATTCATTTCTAGGGCAATCCAAATAGAGCCGTCATTTTCAAATATCATTTTATACGGCCTTAAATCCACATATAGAGAAGAACGGAAATCATTAGATCATTCTATGGTTCTTCATCTATATTGATTGATTTGATTCTAGGTTTTCCATACTCACATTTTGAGTAGAATCAAATCAATGAATACTTAGATGGTATTTCCGATCTATCTTTGATCTAAGTATTCGGCGGATCATCACCACCCAAACAAACAACGATTTACCCCAAAATCGGCGCGTGGACTCGCGTGGCCTTGTGGATTCAAGGTGCAACCGCTCTCGTGGATTCGGAGCGAGGTACGTTCGTGGATTCGAAGCGTGCCATTGGGTGAAGACCGTGGATTCGGTTGGACGTCGTGGACTCGACGTTGGACGCTGTGGATTCAGCGTTGGGCGCGGATCGTGGATTCGAGAAGCGTCGTGGAGCGAGCGGGAAGATCTACTAGGAGCGTATGGTAAAAGGTTGAGTCGTCTGTGAGTACGTTATATCACCTTGTACGTGTGTTAATTCTAGTGGATTTCGCCGTGTTATCGGTCCCGTGGTTTTTTACTCCGGTTTGGAGTTTTTCCACGTAAAAATCTTGCGTGTTCTTTTATTTTTCCGCATTGGGTTTATTTGCGCAATGATTTTTTGAGTGTTTATTGTTTACACCTATTCACCCCCCTCTAGGTGTTTTTTCCCCTATTTAGATCCTTATTAACCTAAACCCAACAAGTGGTATCAGAGCGGGAATAGGGTTGTAAACAATGGTTGAAGGTGGAAACATCAATCGACCCCCTTTCTTTGATGGAACAAATTATGCGTACTGGAAAGTGCGGATGAAAGCCTTTTTAATTTCCATCGACGAAAGGGTGTGGCAATCAATTGAATTAGGATGGTCTAATCCAACTGAAATTTTAGATGATGTTCGCACCTTAAAACCTAGGTCGAAATGGACCAAGGAAGAGATAGACTTATCTTCTTACAATGGCAAAGGGATTAATGCTCTATTTAATGCTTTGTCACAAACTGAGTTCTCTCGCGTCTCGGCATGTGAGACTGCGAAAGAAATCTGGGATGTTCTTCAAGTTACGCATGAGGGAACTAACCTAGTGAAGATTCAGAAACTGCAAATGCTCACGAGCAAGTTTGACTCTATCTCTATGGCAGAGAATGAATCCTTCACTGACTATTACACACGATTGCAAGACATCGTGAACTCATGTGCTAACTTGGGAGAGAAGATTCCAGAATTTAAAGTTGTAAGAAAAATTCTAAGAACTCTTCCTGAACGATTTCGCCCGAAGGTCGCAGCCATTGAAACAATTAAACACCCGGACGAAATGCGTGTAGAAGAATTAGTAGGTGCTTTACAAACTTATGAAATGACTTTTCCTACTAACTATTCTTCTGGAAAGGCATCCTCTTCTAAGTCTTCAGGTTACGCATTGAAATCAACTAAAGAAGAAGACGCGGATTCATCCTCCTCGGACGACGACGAGAACCTTTCTATGGAGGACTTTGAGAAGCAGCTCGCTCTCTTGACAAGGAAGTTTCGCCGCAACTTTCGAAGGGGAAATTCAAGCAAAACTCCATCCTTCGGAAAGTCGAAGAAAGGCAAGGGTTCTTCAAGCTTACAAGTCAAGAAAGCAAGAGAACTTCTCAAAGGATAAGAAAAGTTCTGAGGGACAAGTTCAGTGCTTCAAATGTCGAGGCTACGGCCACATTTCAACGGAATGTCCCAACAAGAATCCGGCTAAGAAGAAAGCGATGCAAGTCGTTACTTGGGATGACAACTCCACGTCAAATGAGTCATCCTCAAGTGATGAAGAAGACAACGCGACAGCTTTCCACGCGTCCACTACATCTTCACCCTTCATGTGCTTAATGGCAAGTACATCCGACTCACTGTCCAACTCCACTGTTGAAAAGATTGCAACGGACGATGAATCAGATGATTCGGAAGGTGAAGATTTTGCTTTAGCCTACCATAAGCTTTTGAGGGATTCAAAGAAACTGGCTAAGCAAAACAAGGGGTTGAAAGAGAGATTGCAGGATCTTGAAGAAGAAGTAAAAAGGGTAACCTCTATCTCAACCGATCTTGAAGTGGAAAGGGACAATCTGATTAAAACAAATGTTTCCCTTCAAGAGTCCAATGAGCAACTCGAGAAGAATTATATGGATATGGTGAACAAAGCGAATTACTTCTTGAAGCTCAACGGCGAGGCTCGACAGGAAAAATTGGAAATGACGGAGACCATACGCCAACTGAAGGATGACTTAAAGAGATTTTCTTCTGGAAGGAGTAAGTTGGACAGACTTCTTGGTCTCGGTCAAAGAAATAAGTTCGGCCTCGGATACACTCAAACTGGAGACATTCCAAGTTCGAGTGGTACAGTATTTGTGCCTCAGTCGGTATCTCCTCCTCCGACACCGGTGTTCACGACAAGCAACGACAACAAACCTACTACATCCTCCTCGGAATCGACAAGAACCAAGGTATGTTTTCGTTGTGGCATTTCAGGGCACATAAGGAGAAATTGCAAGACGGAAGCCAAACGCACACCTCAAGCACCTCTTGCAATGACTACCAAAAAGGCTATTCCTCGAAAAACAACTGCAAACAATTGAAGGAAAAGAGCCTTGGTAGTACACCGCTCAAGACGACATCATCAAGGAGCAGCAATTCTTCAAGCAAGACGCTCTCACCTAGGAAATCAACTTCACGATCATTACCGACGCATTCCAAAAAGGTTTGGGTGCGCAAAGGTGAAATTTTCCCTGTCTTGCTACCAATGTTTCCTTGCATGCATATGATAGTTCGTCTTGGTACCTGGATAGCGGGTGTTCCCGTCATATGACCGGCGATAAAAACTGTTTTCAAACATTTGAGAAAAACTCCGGAGGACTTGTTGTTTTCGGAGATGGTCGGTCTTCCAAAATTGTTGGAAAGGGAACGGTAGCTATTCCAGATGGCCCGGTTCTAGATAATGTGTTATTTGTTCATGGCCTTAAGACTAACCTCATAAGCATAAGTCAACTGTGTGATAGTGGTTATTCAGTTAATTTTTCATCTGATAAATGCACTGTAACTGACATGAACCATGCTTTCTTTTTAAAGGGGGTTAGATCAGAAAACAATTGTTATGTAGTTCCTACTAAGATTTCTGAAAAATGTAACCTAGCATCTTTGAAAAATGAAACACTTTGGCATGAAAGGCTAGGTCACATAAACTTTAAGGAACTTGCTAGAATTTCGAATAAAGATGTGGTCAAGGGGGTTCCGAAACTTTCTTTTGAACAAAACCTTGTGTGTGGCGGTTGCCAAAAGGGAAAACAGTCTAGGACTGCACACAAGAACTTGAACCACATAGGTACAAAACGGCCTTTGGAACTTTTGCATATGGACTTAATGGGGCCAACTCGTCAACCATCTCTGGGAGGTAAATGGTATATTTTCTTGTTGGTTGATGATTTTTCTAGATATACTTGGGTAGCTTTCTTAAAAGAAAAAGCTGATACCTTTGATTCTTTTCTCGAAATCTGCAATCGTATTATGATAGAAAAGAATGATAGGATTACTCGAGTTAGGAGTGATAGAGGTGGGGAATTCATAAATTCCAAATTCATTGATTTTTGCACTTCTAATGGCATTAAACATGAATTCTCCGCACCTTACACACCTCAACAAAATGGTGTAGTCGAGCGCAAAAACAGGGTCGTACAGGAAATGGCACGTGTTATGCTTCACAGCCGGAACTTACCTTTTTATTTTTGGGCTGAAGCGGTGAACACTGCTGTTTATGTTATCAATCGCGTGTATTTGCGCCCGGGGACATTGAATACACCATATGAACTTTGGTTTTGTAGAAAACCTAACATCAAATATTTTCGCATCTTTGGGAGTCGGTGTTTTATTTTACGTGATCGTGAGAATCTTGGAAAATTTGACTCTCGAAGTGACGAAGGGATTTTCTTAGGTTATTCTACAAACAGCAGAGCATATCGAGTTTTTAACTTAGAATCTAAGACGATCGTAGAATCGATAAATGTTAAGGTAGATGAAGCTTTTCACTTTGAATCTGAAAAATCTACCCTCGATATCTCTCTTGATGATGATACACCTGCTAATGCATCTTCTTCTAACAATTCTTTCGATAATAATGTTGATGCATCTAACGGTTCTTCAAGCTTATCTGATGTGCAGGAATCATCTCGTGTACCTCCGCCTACTCCTCTACCTCAAACGTTACGCATCTCCAAGGATCACCCTGAATCGAACATAATTGGAGATCCACAAGAAGGAGTTAGAACACGGAGACAATTGGTTTGCGGATTTGCATGCTATGTATCTCAAATCGAACCAAGGAATGTTGATGAAGCTCTCCAAGATGATTACTGGATTAAAGCAATGCAGGAAGAGCTCCATCAATTCGAGCGAAACAAAGTCTGGGAATTGACGAAGCCTCCGAAGCAACACAATGTGATAGGTACCAAATGGATCTTCAAGAACAAGAAAAACGAAGAAGGTACTATCATCAGGAACAAAGCAAGGTTAGTTGCTCAAGGCTATTCTCAAGTAGAAGGTATAGACTTTGATGAAACTTTCGCCCCTGTAGCTAGACTCGAGTCCATTCGTATATTGTTTGCGATCGCTTGTCATTTTAAAATCAGATTATTTCAAATGGACGTTAAGAGCGCCTTTTTAAATGGATTTTTAAATGAGGAAGTTTATGTAGCTCAACCGAAAGGTTTTGTGGATCATAAACTACCTAACCATGTTTTTCGTCTGAAAAAGGCTCTTTACGGTCTGAAACAAGCACCGCGAGCATGGTACGAAAGGTTGACAAAGCACCTTTTGGAAAAGGGCTACACTCGAGGGGGAGCTGACAGGACTCTCTTTGTGAAGCATTATCAAAACAATTTCATAGTTGCTCAAATCTATGTCGATGACATTGTTTTTGGAGCAACAAGAGATAATGATGCTTCTAAATTCGCGGAGACCATGGAAAGCGAATTTGAGATGTCCATGATGGGCGAATTGAATTATTTTCTTGGATTACAAGTTAAACAAAACGATGAAGGAATTCACTTGTGTCAATCCAAGTATGCACTGGAGTTGGTCAAAAAGTTTGATCTTGAAAATTCTAAGGATTTTCCGACTCCAATGGGAACTAGCCATAAGGGACTTGGAAGTGAATCACAAAGTGAGAATGTAGACGAGAAACTGTACCGCAGTATGATTGGAAGTCTACTATATCTCACGGCTAGTCGCCCGGATATATCCTTCAGTGTTGGGATTTGTGCGAGATATCAATCAGCACCGAAGGAGGTTCACCTGAAAGCGGTGAAACGGATCATCCGATATATCAAAGGTACAATCAATTTCGGAATTTGGTATCCTATGGGAACGACTTTGGATATTGTTGGATACTCAGATGCCGATTGGGCTGGATCGGTGGATGACCGGAAAAGCACGAGTGGTGCATGCTTCTATCTTGGCCACTGCCTTGTTGCATGGCACAGTAAAAAGCAGAACTGCATAGCACTCTCGACTGCCGAAGCGGAGTACATTTCTGCAGGAAGTTGTTCAACCCAATTGATTTGGATGAAAAGCGTGTTGAGCGATTTCCGGATTTCAACATCTTCGGTAACCATTTTATGTGACAACACTAGTGCTATTAACATTTCTAAAAACCCTGTGTTGCACTCTAGAACAAAACATATTGAACTTAGATATCATTTTCTTAGAGAGCTAGTTGAATCAAACATTCTTCAACTGTCATATATTTCAACTGAGGATCAATTAGCTGATATCTTAACAAAACCTTTGGATCAAAAACGTTTTATTCACTTGCGTAAAGCAATTGGCATGCTTTCCTTGAAATAAACTCTTTTGAAACCTTTGCTTAGGTTAGGTTTTGTTTTTGTTTTTGTTTTGTTCTTTATCTATGTTTTGTACATAGGACATTAATTGAGCATAAATCATAATTGACTTTAATTGCATCCTTTTATGCATTTAGAAATTTATTATGCTTTTGATGTCATAATATTTCAATGTTGCAATGATCATTTACGTTAATTAAACCATCTTTTAAGTGATCAAAGTCAATTTCTCTCTCAATGATCTCTTGGTATAGTCATTATCATATTTGATTGCTTAGTCGAGTATGAATTCGAGATCAATGGTTTGGTTGAATACCTTATATATTAAATAATTGATAGCCAATTGAGGGGGAGTCAATGAAATGTAAAATGCTCAAAAGATGTGGAAAGAGTTACATCCCAATGAGGAGTGTGAAAACTACCACCACATGGAGAAAATGAAAGAAAAAGATACTCCATGAATGAAAAGCAAATTTTTGTTTGAAAATTGTTGATGAAATTCATATTGAAATACTTGACTCAGTCGTATTTCATGGTTGGTATAAGGTGGGATTTTTGATAAAAGATGCTCAAAGAGCCACTCCTTCAACAGATTGTCTAGATATATTATCTAACTTATCTGGGATTTCAAACATCTATTGATCTTGGTATTTCATTTTCTTTACCAAAATTGATGATTTGATAAAGGCATTACACATAAGATCAGGATAGATGTAATTGAAGTTGTTCAACTTTAAGTGTTTTAACTTTCGTAAATTTTCGTTTCATTTTTGGATATTTTTGATAGATTTTGCATAATCTATTTCTTGTTGTATGAAACGATGTCATTTGTTTAAAGTTGACATGGTAAAGTGCTTACATACTTTTTCTGGATTTTATTGAGTTTTTCTAAATTTTTCTGAAGAAAAAGTTGTAGCCGATCCGGATCGGGGCAAGTGATCCGGATCCCGAACGCAGGATTTCTCCTGCGGGTGGCCGATCCGGATCACATTCTCGAGCCGATCCGGATCACGGCTAGGGTTCTTATAAAAACATAGAGATTTTCAATTTCTTTTACCCTAATCTCTGGTTTTCAAGCCTCTAGAGTTTCTCTCTCTAGATCTCTTGCTTCTTGGAGCTTCAAAACTCAAAGTTCTTCGGATTCAAGTAAGTTTTATTGATCAAAACTCGGTTTTTACAGTTTTTCATCAAACGTGAGTTGAAAAATTGGAACTTTTTCGTTTGTGAATGGTTTTTGATCAAATTTCTTTTGAAATAAGAACTCTGGGTCAATTAGTTTTGCTTTTATGCTGGGTTTTCTCAAGATAAACGAGTTTTTAGGCTTCGATTTCTAAAAATTCTGGTTTAGGGCATAAAAGAGGAATTTTTGAAAATCATGGAATTGATCTATTTTTAAAATTCTTTTTGGAAAACTAATTTGATTCTTGGCTTCTCTACATGATTATGATTGTCTAGGTACAATGTTTTCAAATTTTTCAAAATTGACGATTTTTCATATGTTCTTGAGTTGGTTTTCACAGGACATTTCTCAAACTCAAAGCACTAGATCAATGGCATTCTCCTGGTTAATCCTGTTACTGGTCACAATGATGCCCGGAAGTTCATCTGTTAAGGAAGAACCAGACGTCTCAACTCGAGACAAACCGAACGAAGCTAATGAGGACAGCTCGGATTACAATGAGGAAGAATGGGACGAATTCTTCAAGGATGTTCAGCGAAAAATTGATGAGGAGGACAGGAAATTCACCAAAGGAAAGAGACTTTGAAATCTGCCTCCACAACCAGACAATATACAAGAAGAAGAAATGTCCAAAGAAGTACGAGTCAGCATAGTGGGCCTCTCACCAGAGCACGCTCACTTTCTGGAATTCTGCAAACTGAATCTCCATGGACTGCAGGACCAGATGCACCATCTGCATCTACACAGCGTCCATCGCACTCAAAGACACGGACAACTGAGACAGAGATCTTGGAATCGATCTGTCAGGAACAACATAGACTCTCAGCTACGCAAGAGAGAATATCGAAAGAGCTTCAGCAGATTTCCTCTGAACACAAGAAGATCAAGAAAAAGTACTCAAATTTAAGAATTTGCTTAAAGGGATTTGAGCAAGCTGAGTTGCTAGTTCAGATTCTTCAGACTGAACAGCACCTTCTGATCACTTTGTCTACTTCCGTTCTTAGTTTTCAGGACTTAGTTTTTATTCTTACTTTTAGTTTAGTTCTCAGTTTGTGCATATTATTAGAACTTATTTTTTTACTCTCCTTACATATTGTAGCTCTTGCTACGTTTGGCTTTGTTTTGTGACAAAAAGGGGGAGAGAGTGAGAGAAGACCTTGAACTGTTTGCAAAGAACTTTGAACAATGATTGTGAATATCAATGACTAAGTAAGGTAAGTATGACCTCAACTCAACTTTGTTTTTTTTTCTTGTGATTAGTGACATGCTTCTATACTAACTATTCGACTAACTATTTGGGCATGTAATATGACTAACAAGTTGATGTTGGACTAACATACTTTGACATTTGGTTTTTGACTGCTTAGAAGATATGTTGGTTTTAACTATGATTCTCTTACATATCTGAATTTTTCAAATGTCATGATGAGATAAACTCTATCTCTGTAGTTGTTTTTGAATGTTTCAATTCTTGAGGTATCTAACGATTTTGTTTGTCAAGAATGCTTTCTGTGTGCAGAGATTACAGATGTCTAAGTCTAGAGTCTGTTTTAGGAGTTTATCTCATGTATTTAATTTCTGGAACTCTTTTGTAAATTTTTGTTGTATGGTGATAGCAACAAAAATATCTTTTTGAATTTTCTTTTGTGGATTTGTGTTTTGTCACGAAACCGCCAAAGGGGGAGATTGTTACGGAATTTGAGTTGGCGTATTTCGTGAATGTATTAAGTCTTGAAGATTGAAGATGAAGAAACTTTGGATCGTATACCTCAATCTCAAGAAAGAAGAATTCAAAAGGATCAGGTACGTTTAACTAAAGAATTTTGATGATCCGAATACTTCTTATAGTGTAGAAACACCTGGAAGAGGTTTTAATTGCTTAATCATCAAAAACTGGACATGGGACATGTTCAGGATCCGGATCGTGGCTTGCAATCCGGATCCCGAAGGGTGTTCGTTCATACACTGGTTCAATCCGGATCGCAGCATTCCATGATCCGGATCCCGAACATAAGTTTTACCTATTTGCTTGAACGATCCGGATCATGAATTGCAATCCGGATCCCGAACATTGTGTTTTGGTAAAACTGTATGAACGATCCGGATCGTGGACTACGATCCGGATCCCGAACATTGATTTTTCTGGAAACCGTCTTTTGTGCTTCTGCAATCCGGATCGCCAAATCCAATCCGGATCGCCGTCGGTAAAACTTTCCAGAAAAGTTGTTTTTGATCCGTATATTCTTCCAATGGTTTCTAACCTATAAATAAACCCTATGGTCATTTTTCTAGGGTTAATCAAATAGAGCCGTCATTTTCAAATATCATTTTATACGGCCTTAGATCCACATATAGAGAAGAAAGGAAATCATTAGATTATTCTATGGTTCTTCATCTATATTGATTGATTTGATTCTAGGTTTTCCATACTCACATTTTGAGTAGAATCAAATCAATGAATACTTAGATGGTATTTCCGATCTATCTTCGATCTAAGTATTCGGCGGATCATCACCACCCAAACAAACAACGATTTACCCCAAAATCGGCGCGTGGACTCGCGTGGCCTTGTGGATTCAAGGTGCAACCGCTCTCGTGGATTCGGAGCGAGGTACGTTCGTGGATTCGAAGCGTGCCATTGGGTGAAGACCGTGGATTCGGTTGGACGTCGTGGACTCGACGTTGGACGCTGTGGATTCAGCGTTGGGCGCGGATCGTGGATTCGAGAAGCGTCGTGGAGCGAGCGGGAAGATCTACTAGGAGCGTATGAAAAAGGTTGAGTCGTCTGTGAGTACGGTACATCACCTTGTACGTGTGTTAATTCTAGTGGATTTCGCCGTGTTATCGGTCCCGTAGTTTTTTTACTCCGGTTTGGAGTTTTTCCACGTAAAAATCTTGCGTGTTCTTTTATTTTTCCGCATTGGGTTTATTTGCGCAATGATTTTTTGAGTGTTTATTGTTTACACCTATTCACCCCCCTCTAGGTGTTTTTTCCCCTATTTAGATCCTTATTAACCTAAACCCAACAGAATCGTCCCAAGTATTCGCTTGCAAAGCCTTCTTTTTATATAATTTCGGAGAAGGACAATCCGTTGAAATATGGCCGTAGCCTTTGCATCTATAACATCGGATTTCCCTTCGAAATCATCTTTTTCTTTTTCTTTAGAAGAAGGTTTTGCAATGCCTTGAGTTAGAGGATTTAGAACCCGATGATCCTTTAGATGGTTTCATGGATGAAGATCCATCGGTTCGATTCTTCCAAAATTTTCGACGAAATTTCTTTGTGATCCGCGCCAGTTGTTCTTCAAAATCGGCAAGAGAGATTTCATCGTCGGAACTCGATTCGCTATCTTCTTCCTTTGTTGATTTGAATGCAATACCTGTAAGCTTAGAAGAAGACTTGGAAGAAATTTGATTAGTAGGAAAGGTCATCTCATAAGTTTGTAAAGCACCTACTAATTCCTCTACACTCATCTCATCCGGATGACTAACGGTTTCAATGGCGGTAACCTTTGCCCTAAACCGTTCCGGAAGAGTCCGAAGTATCTTTCTTACAATTTTCGACTCGGGATCTTTTCTCCTAAATTAGCACATGTATTAATTACATCTTGAAGTCTAGTGTAATAATCTGTAAACAATTCATGCTCTTCCATATGAATAGAGTCAAATTGACTTGTAAGCATCTGGAGCTTTTGAATTTTTACAAGATTAGTACCCTCATGTGTAATTTTGAGAATATCCCAAATTTCCTTCGCGGTTTCACACGCAGAAATTCGTGTGAACTCAGTCGAGGAAAGAGAATTAAATAAAGCGTTCATACCTTTCCCATTGTAAGAAGATCTTTCGATTTCCTCTTTAGACCATCTAGAGCGAGGTTTGGGGTAGTAGAATTTCCTACTTCCTCAACCGGATGCACCCAACCGTATTCAACGGTTTGCCATACCCGCTCATCAATAGAGATGAGAAAAGCTCTCATCCGCATTTTCCAATATGCATAATTGGTTCCATCAAAAAGAGGAGGTCTAAAAATATTACCACTTTCACCCATTATGATAGATAAACCTAAAACCCTGCTCTGATACCAATTGTAGAGTTATTTAGGATCCACAAGGATCTAAATAGGTACTATCAAACACCTAGAGGGGGGTGAATAGGTGTAATATTATAAAAACCAATCTCAGTGCAAAAATAAAAACTAATGCGGAAAATAAAATCAACACACCGAGATTTACGTGGAAACTCCAATCCAGGAGAAAAACCACGGGACCAACACGCAATAACAATCCACTAAGAAAAGAAGAATAACAAGGTGATTACCGACTCCACGGACTCAAACCCCTCCTTCAACTTCTTCGGACCTTGCGCTGACCGGTTGGATGTCCACGCAATAACAATCCACTAAGAAAAGAAGAATAACAAGGTGATTACCGTCTCCACGGATTTAACCCCTCCTTCAATTTCTTCGGACCTTGCGCTCCAACGTTTGCACGTCCACTGCACACGTTCGAATCCACGAACGCCACTCGAATCCACGAGCACACGTTTCGAATCCACGAAACGCCTTTAGCACACCGAATCCACGATGCCACGTCGAATCCACGACGCAAACTCAGCCGGTAATAATATTGGCTTCGATGGTGATCCTTTGCTTAGATTATCAATGAAGATCCATGGGAAAAATCTCTAAGCAAAGATTAGATCAATTCGACAAAAGATATGTTCTTGAAAGAACCATCGAATTGACCTAAAAGAGGCTATAAAGAAGAACGATAAAAACCTCGCCTCTAGGGTTGCTCTCAAGTGCTTTATAAATTGATCGGCCGTGCTCCCCACGTTTTTGAGAAACCCTAAATGTCTATTTATAGTTTAGAAACCTTTGGAAAGAGATAAGAATCAAAAACATACCTTATCTAGAATTTTTCAGGACGGCGATCCGGATCGGGATTACTGCGATCCGGATCGTCGTAACGAGATTGACGATTCCAGAAATCCAAGTGTCACGCCCCGGGTGTAAACCAGAACCCGGGCCCGTCTACAGATCCGCCGTGTATGCGGTATTTCCCACATACACGAAGCGTCGGTAACCTGCTCAGATAAGAAAAATAATAAAAGAGCATAATAAAAATCAGAGCTAACTAAAACTACTGTATCTCAGACAGATGCTGGAAGTAAAAGGTACAGCAGTAAAATATAATACAGATGTCTCTCCCAGCTCACAACTATAATACAAACAGCTGGCAGAAGCCAGTCCCCAAAAGTAAAAGTACAACAGTCTGAGATAAGATGCCTGAAAGGTACAAGTCTAGCTAACTCACTGTCGGGTCCACTGTCTAGCTACTCAGTCGTCCTCTCTCCTCGATCCGCCGCTGTAAGCCCAGCAGCACCCGCAGAAGGCTCTGCAAAACAAAGGAGAAGAAAAGAGAAAGAAGAATGGGGGTGAGAACTACTATAAACAGTAGCCTCCCCTAGTGGGTAAAACCTCAAAACTCAGACATACCCACTAGGTCTACCAGAGGCAAAAAGGGAAAAGAAGAGTGGTAAGAAATAATGACTGCTGAAGAAATGAAACTACCACTACTATGCCCTAGAATACAGTCCTAGACTGAAATAACTATATCCACAATAACCAACCGTCCCAGATTAACCCTATCTGTACCGCCTCATCATCGGGCAAGTAAGCCGCGCCGATGTGATAGCAAAGCTCCTGCCGCCGCCCTCATCATCGGGCAAATAAGCCGCGCCGATGTGATAGCAAAACCGTCAATAACTGTCCGACCCCGGCCTCCGGAGGGAACTCGAGGGGAGCGACCCACTCGAGGAAAGCACTACCGGGCAATAACCGCGCCGGTAAAATCCATATCAAAACACTACGGGCAATAACCGCGCCGGTAAGATAAGTACCAAAAGCAGGAATAGATCACAACTGCAAAGCCCCAGTGGAACACACCCCCACTAAAAGAAACACAGATCCCCCAATCTGATGCACAAATGAACATCCGGTCGATCGCCCAAAATCCGCGATCGCCGCAATACCACAATCACAATCATGTCCCACATCCGACATCCGGTCAACCGCCTACTGTCCGCGGTAGCCGCTATAATCCCGCAACCCATAATCAAACACAACCTGTCACTAACCCTCAGGTCCTCGCTACACTATCCCAAACCCCTGCTCGAACCCGAGCAACCAGACTCAAAGGTCTAATTAAGAAGGAGAAAAGAAATCAAACATGGTTTCTCCTAAGTCAAGTTCCAGCATGAAAGTGTAGCGATAAAAGATGGCCTACCTAGATGTCCAAACAAGCATGCAAGTGTTCTCAAAGAAATAAAGGAAAAGGTGTTCAACAGTGGTTCCACATGTGTAACAATTAATAATTCCGCATAGATAAAACCATCATGCTAAAACATTATCCAACCACACATGTCTATATTCATTCCCATGATAAAGCATCATTATCCACCTACGCATGTCATGAAATCCTCAAATAGTACCAACCACTAACAGGATAATCATACAGTGTTTTCCAGATGATAGGCTCGTAATTATTTTAGTTAAACATGCATGTCTACTAAGTGAGCATTCAAAATGTCCAATAGAGGATCTCTCTAATATTCCTAGTGGGTATATCAGAAAAGAGGAGTAAAGCAACCACCCACCTGAAGTGCAACTGTCCAATCCGTACAGCTGAAAATACCAAAAACTCCAAATCCTTGCTCCCACAATTTTAGCACACCCGCAACATTCCTGGTACATCAAGAAATCCACTAATTACACTAGGCTCCCAAATTCAGCACTTAATCACATACAACCTCGAATTCAGAACTGCTTAATTATCACCTGCAGAAATTGCCCAGAAAATTCCAATAAAAATATCACGGCGATCCTTGCGTCGATAGCTTCGAAACGGTACCTTGCACGCCCAAATCCGAGTTCGGTAAGTCAAGATAAAAATTCGGCAAGAGGGCACTCTCATACAATAATCTGTATTAAGGACTGATTACTGTTCACAGAGAAATCATTAATTCTCACCTCGAAAGAAAATTCACAAAAATCCAATAAAAATACGAGCGCGTTCCTTGCGATCCGTAGATGAAAAAGTTGTATAAGCTCGTTTCCGTCGGACGCTCGTGCGCAAAGATATGGCCGAAACACTCCGCTGCTGTCAAGGAATCCATACAGAAAGAGGGGTCACTTGTTGCCTCGAAATCCGTGCCAAAACCTCGAAACGGGAAAGCGCGACCAAAACGAAAGATGAAGTCCTACCTCTTAGGAGTCTACTGGTGCAAGAATCACAGGAAAATGATGTCGGGGTAGCCCAGGGGAGCAAAATACGATCGCTGCGCCGAAGAAGAACACTAGGAAGCAACGTCGCGCCGCACCGTAAAATGGGGAACCTCGGGATTCGTGCCTCCAAAACTCTTGAAACTTGGCAGGGAGATCAAGGACTTAGAGATGAGAAACTTTCATTAAGGGAGCTCGGAGAGATGATGAACAGGTTGGGAGAAAAAGGAAGAAAGAAGGAGGCTCGGATTGCACTATTTATATAGGCTGAAAAACAATTCAGAAAATTCCAACCAAGTCCCTACTTTCGGGCGCCCGAAAATTTTCGGGCGCCTACAGTAACGGGCCAGCCCAGGATTTCCGGGCGCGCACAGTGCGGCCCGGCCACCCACAGCCCAGTCCACTAAGTCCGGGCCCCGCTGCACCCGGTGCACCTGAGCCAGCGAATGGCGACGTGCCACGTGGCCCGGCAACTCGTGCACCACGCACGACGGGCCGTGGACCGCGCACGTCGCGGCTGACCCGGGCCGTACGGCCACCTGCCCCGCCGTACGGCCACCTGCCCCGGTCACCTGCCCCACTAGCCACGTGGACCGGGAGCACAGGACCGCACCAACCAAACCTCGCCACGTGTCCACCCGGTCCACCGTGCACCTGGCCCAAACTCCGTGGACCGCGTCTGCTGCGCCGGCCAACCGGAAGGCGCCACGTGGCCCGCCTCCGGTGCACGACCCCCGCGGTGGACCGCGCTCCTGACCGCGCGCCCTGGCGCCTGCCCGCGCCCTGCCCGCGCCGCGTGCCGCCGCCTGCCGCCTGCCCGAGGCCGCCCGCCGCCCGCCGGCGCTGCCCGCCGCCGCCGGCCGCCGCCGGCGATCGCCGGAAACACTGTTCCGGCGTGAACAGTACCCGCAGCCCAAAATCGACAAGCAAATAGCCCATCTTGACCGTTTTCGCGCGCTGATTCCAAAAACGAGGTCCGTTTTGCCAAATTCCGCCTCCAAAATTTGCCGGAGGCTCCCGCAAGCGCCAAAAACTGTCAAAACTTCCGGGAGTCCGCTTTTGGACATCCGGACTCAGAATTGGGCAAACAAAAAGCCAATCACAAGTGTTTTTCCGCGCTGAATCCAAATCCAACCTCCGTTTGGCCTAAATCCTTTCTAAAATTCGGCAAAAGCAGCCGAAGGCCAAAACAGCTAACCAAAGCTCACAGGGTCCATCTGTGGCATCCCTTCGATGCACTATGGGCCAGATACACCATCAACAGGTGTCTAAACAGTGGATTCACGGGAAAAAGCTGCATGGGGTTCAGGGATACTACACCCTCCCCCACTAAAAAAAAGTTTCGTCCCCGAAACTAAAGTCGTTCCTCAACACGAAATCTCAACCAAAAGAGGGGGGTAATTATCCGATCATCCGCCACTCAAGCTCCCAAAGCTGTCAAATACCTCCTCAGCCTTAGGTAATCCAACCACAACGACACATCCGCCTCACGCACAAAATCCAACCATAGAGGGGAAGATAACCCTCAAGCAACCCAGGTACACCGAAACCTCCGGGCCTGGCTTCCCACAAAAAACCGTCCTCGCGGCATAGTCAACCGCCGCGAAAAGAAGAAAACGGAGCCAGCCCAACCCGTCCTAAATACCAAACCCAGTCTCCGCCACCAAGTTAAGACCATCAGGCCCACGGTACCAATGAAGACTCAACTGCACCGGGCAGGACCAACACACGCCCCTACGTGCCAAAGATCGGGAATATAAACCTCCCGAACACAGGGTAACCGTCCTACCCCTAACCCATGCAAGAAGTACATGCACACCCAACAACGGACAAGGACGCTAAAGTACACAACAATGCAAGACTAAAACAGTAAAACAAAACAAACAAATAGTTACCTCGCCACCACATGGTCGGTTGCTGCAAAGTCACTCCACCTGGACGCGGTAAACCGAGCCGTCTGAGCAGGCGACCGATGATCCG